>JABCKS010024948.1:0-42855 GCA_018851325.1 Termitomyces sp. DKA19 | reverse complement strand
AGGGCTTAGCAAGGGGAATCAGGTAGAATAGTAAAAGGAGAGAATTGTGACCATGTAAGGGGTGAAATAGGGAGTCCCCTGACAGACACTACATGGAAGGAGGTTGACACCACTACTATCCAAAACTGTTGGAAGAAGAGTGGTATTCTACCAAAATCAACTGCTGATGTCCCTGTCTCTGCCCCATCTGTTCTTGTATCATCTCTTCTCAATACCAAACCAATGGATACCATCAATATAACAGAAATTGAGGTCCAAAATGCATTATCTAATCTTGAGGCATGCAGAGTCCTTCAGCAAAAGAATTGAATGGACATCAATGAGTTACTCAATCCTACTAATGAAAACAAGATCTATGCAGATGGAATAGAAGAGGAGGGGATTGATGAGGATATCTGTGCAGCAGTGATTGAACATTGTAAGGCAGAACAAGACAGAGAAGATAAGAGTAGCAATGTTATGGACCATGATTTGGAACTCAGTTATTCTCAAGTATGTATCTGATATAAATCAGCCATATGCACATGAGGGAGAAGGTGTTCTTGCATGCTTTAGGCACCAAACATGCTTCAAAGAATTTCAATCCCTTTAACCCACAACTCTCAATGATTATTTCAGTAGAAATCAAAGTAGATAGTTATTAATTATGTTTATTACTACTATCAACAAGCCTTGAAATAGTCCCTATAATGACCCCCCTCATACCTGATAACTCCTTATAACCTATACTTTTTAGCTTCCATAGAGGGACCATCAGTTATAAGAGGTTTGACTGTACTTTATGCCAGGACAGTAACTATGACAACTGGCAACCAATGACTAGGCCCCAATGGCCAAAGCTAAGCATGTTAAGTTATTGTGCCATTGTCAAGGTCTGTGCATGAAGGGGCAGGTATAAAAAGAGAGGAGAATTGAGGAGAAATACAAGCAATCTATGTACTATGGCTCAGATAACCCCAGGGAGTGGTTACTTTAGGCTTATGAGTTCTAGTCTGCTTCAGGTTTAGATTTTAATAATATTGTTGAACCCACTTCAATTGTGCAAGACTGTCTCAATCAAGTAAATCAATCATATAAAATTATATATCATTGTGTAATTAGTGACCTCACATGTAACTAAGCCTCTGAATCTCTGTGAAAACAAAGTTTGATCCATTGATATGATCAACAATGGCATCAAAGCATACCTTTTGCATCACCATTCTTTCTGTTGACAATCTACCTATAGAACAATGTAGAACAATGTATAGGTTCCAGTTTTTGCTGTAGTCAACATCTCTAACATACATCCTTATGGACTTAAGTATATAAACCATTGAGAATGGGCTGTTATGGTGTATGGCAAGTCTACACTGCAAGTTCTGCACATTCATATAAACTGAAATATGAAATGTCTTTTAGCATAACAATTATTTACTACATTTGTATATTGACTAATACTATATATTATAAACATCATTTATTCATGCACCTAAGTCCAAGAAACAAGATATTTAACTAAAAATATATCAAAAAAACTTATTATCTTTGATGTTCTGAATAGACTTACCTATGACTGTTTTATCTGACCTACTGATACATTGCATTGACCAGTGGCTATAGCATGCTATAACAAACAGTTAATATTGGAACAATAGGCTATAGGAAAAGAGTACATAATGCAATAACTAGATAGAAGTAAAAAAGTAGAATGACAGACTTACAATCTCTTTTGAACATTTGCTGAATATATGTTTTTTTGTCACTTTTTTTTTGGCACCATGTGCATAACTTTAATCTGACTGGCTGTCCATTTGTATGACTGTCCTGAGTAACTATATTGCACTGATTGAGAAGAGCTTCAGCAAAGTAAGGACAGTTTTTTTTCTTTTGGTACAAGGTATAGAAAATGATATTTTCAATCTGCCAACAGGTATGAATAAATCACAAGGATTATATACCATACATGATACATATAACAAGGAGTGGCAGTATCAATACAGTATATTAAATAGTCTCCAGGGTGTTAAATACAAAACAATGATAATGTGCATATGATTATTCAATTGACTACTGTAGCAAGAGATGACAAAGCACAAGATCATAACTGATGGGACGTTAAACAATAACATAGCCATGATTATGCAATCAGTTGCTGCAGCAACAGATTGCAAAGTGCAGGTATGTAATGTGGATAATATATGTATAAAAAGCTATGGTATGTGCCTTTAGTATGGACATGTAGTTTGTGCCAAGACCAAGACCTAACTTTGTTGTACTCAGTTAGGTCTTTGACATCTCTTACTGCAGTAGTCAATTTCATAATTATGTGCACATTATCATTGTTTTGTATTCAACACCCTGGAGACTATTGAATATACTGTATTGATACTGCCACTCCTTGTTACATGTATTCTAATGTGCTTCTATGCTGCCTAGCTGCTATGCAGGAAACCAAAAGAAAACCTATAAATGCACTGGCAACCAGATAGGGTATCTGGCAGTAGGAAAGGGGGTGAAGGCAAGTCAGTAAACATTCCAGAAAACAAAAGCTGTAAGGTAGTAATAAGAAAGAAAAAGGAGCAAGTGATGGATGATGTGCTTCTATGCCACCTAGCTGCCATGCAGAAAGCCAAAAGAAGGCCTAGAATGCATTGGCAACTAGATAGGGTAGCTGGCAATAGGAATAAGGTGGGGGCAAGTCATTAATTGTCCCAGAGAACAAGAGCTGAAAAAGGGGAGGTTGATATGTACAAGGCAAGGAAGTCACTAATGCTAGCCTAAGATGCTAAATGCTAATGGAAGGTTGCTGAGTTGCTAGGAGGGATGAAGAAAAGGAACAAAGTAGTTGCTAAGGGAGTGAGGTAGAGGAGTTGGTCAAAGTGAAGAAGGAGGACTAAGTGATATAAGGTGGGAAAGACAGTAGTGGAAGCAAAAGATTACTGAAGATAAGTTGCTAAGGTCTGTGGGGGCCTAGCAATAAAGAGAAAAGGGAGCATGAACATAAGGCAAATGTAAATGAACTGGGGGACAGACACAGTAAACTAGTCACTAGCCATAGTTGCCAGCATTGCTAAGACACTATAACACTATAAGGCATCTGTACTTAGTACCACACTAAATCAAAGATGAGTTTTCTAAGGCTTGTTGCTAAGCTGTTAACAATGTGATGAAGAAGACTAAAAGTGAAGTCAGAAGCTAAGGGAGATGATGAGCAGAGTGCCTTGAGGCTGCAGTGGGCAGTGGTGGACTATAATTCTTCTTTTTTGTTATTCTACTAGGTATGTACAGAGGGTATTGATACTATTGTAAGTAATATAATCAAGAATGGAAAATTGGTCACTAAAGGTAACAGTGTCTGTCAAGATGTTTGAGGTTCTATTTTGTTGTTTGAATAGTAACCATTCATGAGTATGTGATGTCAGAAATGTATACAAAATGTGTCAAGATCATCAAAGAAGAAGTCTAAGCAAGCATACTGTACATGAGTATTTTGTTAGCTGTAGTCACTAGCATCACTAAGACAGAAAAACACTATAAGGTACCTGTACTTGGTACCACACTAAATCAAGACAAGGACACTAAGGCTTGTTGCTAAGCTGTTAACAATGACAAGGTAAGCTGAGGGAAATACTGAGGGCAAAGTACTCAGGAGCTTTATTTTTTTGAACTAGGTATGTACAGGGAGTATTTATACTGTTTGTAAGTAAGGCAGTCATAAAGGAAAGATGGTTGGTGCAGGTAATGGCATCTGCCAAAATGTCTGTCATGCATACTGGGTGTCAAGATGGTAACCAAATGCAAGTATACAATATCAAAAGTGCATAGTATGTGTCAAGATGAAAATAAAAAGTATACCAAATGTCAGTATCTGAAGTATAGATGCCATTCAGGTATGTTAGTAATCAAGACAAGGACAATGAAGGGTCCAAGAGGTCATATGTCTATGTAATATGTGCTTTTTGAAAAGAAGTGCCTGTGTTGCTTAGAGTTGTTACTAGTGATTGTTGCTAAAGGGGGTTCTTGGCCTAGTTGTTCTGGAGCCAAGGTCTAGACTCTACATGATAGGGCTTATGATCCAAAGATCTTATGGTCATTAAGGTCTTGTACAAAGTCTTGTGCTGTGTCCCAGGTCATGTGTTGTCCAGATAAGATAGGTGGAGATGTTGGTAACTGTACTCAGTGATAGATGAGTCTTATCATTCTCTCCTGTGCTGAAATCTTGACTGTCCTCAGTCAACCAAGTCCCATGATTGCTCATATCATGGGAAGGGGTAAGTGCATAAAAAACTGGCACTTAGTTGGACTTCATCAAGTTCCCCAACCTCATCTTCTCTTCCCATCCTCTCTATCTTATTTCTACAACCTCATCTTCTCTTCCCATCCTCTTCATCTTATCTCTACCCAATTGCTATGGCTTCCACAATCTTTGAACAGATGGATAAGCAGGCCATGGCCAAGGTCTCCTGCAGAAGGCTGGATGCATTCTGGATGCTGCTTGTGGCCAGACAGTAACAAAACTTCAGATAGCAGTTGTTGCTATCTTCAAAACTTGCCTGTGTGGGTTTGAGACTGCAGGTAGTAGAGTGGAGTGGCCTGAGCTGGCTGAGGTTGACAAGGAGTGCTAGGCCTTATACATAAAGTATAAGGAGGAGGATTGGATTTGTAAGTTTGATAAGCATTTTTTAATTTCTTCCTTATATTTCTTAATGACTTCTCTAACATCTGTTGCTAGGTGCCTCCACTACCTTCCTTGGAGTATTTACCTCAGGACCTGGAGGCAGAGATGACAGTAAGTGCCAGTAGTATTGCCTAGATTAGCAACATTGCTAAGGGAATTTCCAGCTGTTTGATGAACTCTCTTTTAATGACCAATTTTCCTTCCAGCACTCACTATGTGAGCTTGTCATAGTGACAGGAACAGAATATAGCAAGGGCCATGGGGATGCTGGGGAGGTTGGCCCTTCCACCTCTAAGGATGCAACTGGCAGTATCATAAGGAGCCAACAACATTGCCAAAGGTAACAACAACTCTCAAAGTCAAGGGCAAGGGAAAAGAAAAGGCACATGAGGAAGATAAGAAGGAAGAACTTGAAGTAAGTCTTTCTTTGTCACTTAATGCTTACCGGTTGTTACTAATTGCTTAACAAGGGCCAGTTCAAGACTCCTTTACCAACAAGGAGCTGGTAGGATTGCTGCACTGGTGAAAGGCATTGACGATTATGGATATGGGAATGGAGGTGGGAGTTGTTTTTGAGAAGGCAAAGGGCAAGTCCACAGTGTTGCCCAGTGAGTGACAGATGTTCAAGGAGGCACAAGGGGCAGTAAGTTTCTTAGTGGTCATTGCTAGATCATTGCTAACTATTTTTTGTAGTGCAACAACTGCTGAGCCAACAACAACCCTAAAGGTTGCTAGTACTCTACCAGTGCCCAACTTCATTACAACTGCAACAGTATAAAGAAAGGATGTTTGTACCATAGACAGTCATTGAGGAGCAGAGGGGGGCAGTTTGTTGTTAAGATAGCAACACATATGGTATTAGTCAGACAAGCAAGAGAGTGTGTGAGGAGGCAGAGGGAGCTAGTGACAGCCAGTTATTTCTATACAGATCAAGCATTCTAGCTTGAATCTGCTGATTGAGCAAGACAGTATGACAGTTGGCAGAAGCAGTAGTGCCTGGGTGAAGAGGATGGTAACAAGCAGGAGGAACATTGTTAGTGACACTGACAGGAGTGATGATGACAATAGCAATAGTGCACCTCTGGCACAGAAGGGAGTGGCAAGTTCCTTTGTTGCCATTACTAAGCACCCCAAGATTGTTGTGAGTAATGAGGAACTGCAGTCAGAGGATGTGCCAATGAGGGATACAACACCACCAGTAACAGCCATGGTGGTACAAGAAGCAACTCTGGTAGTGACAGAGGTGAAGTTAGTGATAGAGGTGAAGTTAGTGACAGAGGTGGAGTTAGTGATGAGGGAGCCAGAAGTGGGTGTAGTTGAGACTGAGGGCAAGGCAGGGAAGGAGAAAGAGGAAGAGGTCACCATAGAGGTAGAGGAGCAGAAGCCAGGCAGGGAGACAGTTGAGCTGAAGGTTCTAGTAAGTGCAGAGTTTCCCATATTACCTGATCATTTGCTAAAAATAGTCACTAGACACTATACACCTCTCCACTACACTAACAGATGGGTGACAATGACTTAGTGTGGCTAGGGGAAGACCTAGCCTTACTAGAACCTCTTATGCTGGCATCTTTGCCTTGAGGGTACAAGGATTGGGCCATGGGGATGGAGCAATGTTTCCAGCAGGAACTGAAAACATTAAAGGCAGAGTTATTGGAGGCAAGTGCCAGGTATGCAGTCACTAAGCAGTCAGTAGCAATGCTAGCTGGGTATTGGGAGGATTGTCAGGCTTTCTTAGCTTGGCAGGAGGAAAACTGTACTACAGAGGAGGAGGAGGAGATAGGGGATGTGCCAAGTGATGATGCCAACCTCAATGCCTAGTGACTGCCACTACCTCCTGTTAATATTGTTAATATCTTTGTTGTATTATTGCAGACTAGCCCACTTAAGGGACTTTGTAGTTATGTATTGCTTCAGACTGGTCTCCTTAAGGGGCCTTTGAAAATGTAACATAATGGACTAGAATCAGGGGGGAATTAAGAAGCAAAGAGGAGATAAGAAGCAGAAGATAAGTAAGATTGTATAGGGTCTAGAATTAATGCAAAAAGACAAAGACAGAATAATCACTATGTACTAGCAATTGTTGCTTGACACTAGCAACAAAAGGGGAAATGCTCAGTAGATCATCATGGCATGAAAACCCCAAAAGGCATGCCAAGTGTTAGTGACAAATTGCTAAGTACAGCATCATAGCAAAAAGTATCAAGATGTAATTGAAAAATGTCTGTGAAGTACTTTTAAACAAGCAACAAGGAAATATAAGATAGACAAGAAAAAGGACTCAATGTTTTGTATCATATGTGACAGCTTTTCTGACTGTATAGTAAATGTGTAAGTGAAAGAAAAGGTGAAGAGAGAGTTGCTAAGGCTTAGTAAATGGTTTTTTTTTAGTTGTTGCTTTCATTAGCAATGTTGCTAGTGTCATCATTGTCTACAAGGTCAGTTTGTTCAAGTTCACATAAATGGGAGGTGTCAATTTCAAAAGCATTGCTAGGCACAGATATGCATTTTCTAGCAAATATCAGACCAAGTAAAAGGCCACTACTAGGCAATGCAAGACTAAACTATCTAATTCACAAAGGATGTAAGTGCCTCCATGATTGTAAGGAATTACCACCAAAGGGCTTAAGTAATAGGGCCTCATTTTCTTATTATGGATAACCTTGATCCTAGTTTTTCTCACCAAAACAAGTCTAGAAATTGTAGTTGCAAATTGTAGCAGCATGTTCTGCTTCAAAATGGATAGCAGCTAAGCAATAAGTGCTAAAGACAGTTTCATGCAGTTGTTTGAGGTCTTCTTGGTGATGTTGCAGATTGATTGCTCATTGGGCTATGAGGTTAGTAGAGGACATGAGGGAGTTCAGTGGCAGTTACAAGTATGTCACTTTAACAATATGGGCTAGTAGAAGGGGGTGGGGTACCTATGACAGCATAATATGGGGAACAGCCTATTTACTTGTGAACTGTAACACATTCTGACCAAAAGACTGAATAGCAGACTGTACTCTACCTAGATTGATCACTATCAACCACCTTGAAGAGAGCCTGACAAATGTCAAAGTGAGGTCACTCAACTATTTCACTAAGTAAGCAACAGCCTTCAGGATGGGAGTACCATTGTTGGTAACAATTTTGCTAAGAGCTCCTCAGTGACAAATGACATCTTCATATAGCCACTTAGCAATAGTGTCACTATTCTCCTTAGTGAGCATACAGAAGTTGAGGTAATGCATTAGCAAACAATATCCTTAGATAATATATTTGAAGCTATTAGAGGGTGGCAGGAACATAGTGTCAGCATATATCTTGCTGAACAAGGGTGCTGGCTCAGCAACAGTCAGTGGGATAAGTACTTTAGTTGTCTGGTGAACTTGGCAGATGTGGCAAGTATGAATATACCAAATGATGTCAGTGCTAACTTAGGGCCACCAAAAGCATTCCAGTAAGGTTGAGCAGGTAGCAAAAAGTCCTCTATGGCCTAAGTCATCATGCATTGCTTGCAAGATACATAAGCAATAGTTGGTAAGGATGAAAAACTTGTGAGTGCCATCTCTATTCCATTGCCAAAGCTTACCATCTGCATAGAAGAACATATCAGCATAGCAAATGAACATGGCATAGGCATTATTGCTAGGGTTATTAGACTTGACTAAGTTGCTGAGCCACTTCTGGACTAAGAGGATATGTGCATCACTAGCAATGGCCTTAGTGGTACAAGGTATGAGGCTGGAACTCAAGGAGAGGGGGTAGTAATCATGAGGTTGAAGAGACATAGCAAAGAAAAGGAAAGGGGAGCCAAACTTGGTGAATAAAGCTATAAAGTTGATTGATCCAATCCTCATATACTGAATTGTTGCTATTGTCTGGAAGTGGGTTGCTAGGCTGTAGCAGGCATTGTAAAAGTCCATCAGAACCATGGAATGTACTTTTAACATGCACAAGCTTGAAGTGGAACATCAGAATCACTATGATCCAGCAATTCATACAAATGAAGGGCTAAATGTCAGGGTTCTGAAGCATACCCTTAATGTAGTGAGCATTAACTTCAATAATGAGGTTTCTGACTCTGATGAGGTACATCTGTAGGGCCTGAAGAGTGCAATAGAGGCTATAGAGCTCAAGCTTAGGCTGACTGAATCATGATTTCCTGTCATTAAGTGTGATAGATCTAGAACAATTGTAGCAATGTTCTTTGCAGTTGTTGCTATGGGACTAGCAGAGGTAGTAGCCTATAGTGATGTATGATATGTCAACTGCTAAGATGACTGGGTCAGGTGATTCATAATCAATGGGAACAAGGGGCTTAGCATCTTGGAGGGCCTTGATGAGTTAATGAGGTCTTGCTGGGCATTAACTTGGTTGAGACCAAACTTAAAGGGGACACCAGTGCATATGAGTTTTGTTAAGTTATTAGCATAATGAGCAAAATTCTTAATGAAAATCCTAAGAATGATAACTATACCCAGAAAGGCTCTAACTTCTGATAGCAACTTGTAAGGGCCCCAGCACTCAAGTAGGGCTAAGCAACTTTTGTCTGGTACTTGACCACTAGGTGTACAAACATGTCCTAAGATCTTGAAGGTCAGAGTATATAAGACTAGCTTGTGACCTGAACATGTACTGCCACAATACTTTATCTGCTGGAGAATTCAGTTCAGAAGCTCAAAGAACTCCCAGACTGCTAAGTTAATGTTGGGGTTAGTGGGATGCTTAATAGGAATACATTAACAAGTTTCTAGTCCTTGGAACCCTTAGTACCAATGTCATTAATAAAGCAAAGTACATTGCGAGGATCTTAGGCTGCAGGATGAAGGTAACATCATCATGGAAAATTGGTATAGAGTTGGTCCAACCCATTGGTAAGGTGACTAAGCAGAGTGTGCTTAACAGGGTCTGGAATGTCATTAAGTCATGTGAGGCCAGGTCAATTAGTTGCTTGTCATAACTGACATAGAGATCTAGCATAGCAAAATGCATCCAGCAAATGCTAGACTAGTTGAATGATTGTAGCTAATAATAGTTGCTAAGTTATTAGCATTGTTGCTATTTGGGTCAGCAATGAAAGCAATGGGGTGGTTCTGTCTTATAGTAAACCTGTTGACAATTGTTTCTTTATACTTCCCATGTGGAAATGTTGGGATCATACATTGTGTGCCAGAGCTGGAGGTGGTAATATTGATGGTGGTCTTTATGTTGCTAAGGATATTTACCACACTTTTGGTCAAGATGTCAAATAAGTGACTAAGTAGAATATCATAAGTGGGGGACTATAACACATAGATCTGGAGGTATAAAGTCAAGTTGCCAATAGTGCAGGACATGTTCTGTGCAAGTCCTAGCAATTGAACTAAGGTGCTATTAGCACTCTACATGCTCAAAAAAATACCAGGGTCATATGACAAGCTAAGGTTATTAGCAATTTCTGCCAACATGGAGATGATCTGGGACCTGCTATCTATAATACACTCTATTTCTTTGCAGTAGGTGATTAGCATCATAATGGACCTGAGCAACTGAGAATCCTTAGTGACTATGAAAACCATGAGCTTTTCCTTAAGAGGTAGCAACTTGATGTAAGCCTCCACTGGGTTGACTGAGGAGATTTTGGCCTAATCTAGGGTAAGTCTATTAGCAGCATTGGCATTTGAGCCTAGCAAAAACTGGGGCTCATCTATAGTAAAGGCTGGTAAGGCCACTTTAAATATGTCACTAGGGTCTTGTACCATATGAACATTCATACCAGCTAGTTGCTTAGGCATAATGGCTGTCCTGAGCTGGTTTCTGATGTCTGAGGCCACAGAACAAAGTTTGCCAATTGATACCATAACCTGGGTGCTTAGAATTTGATCAAATACTACTTTGGACTGTTCAATATCATATATAAGAGACATAGTTTGGTAAGCAGTATCATTATGTTGATCAGGGGCAGCAAAGTTCCTGTTAGTAGGAGGTATATAGCAACTAGGAATACCAGGAAATAGATGGACTGGAGGCTGAGGAGCAGGCTCAGTAGGCTTAGTGATAGGCAGAGGATCATTTGTGATAGATGGTATGGGTGCTTTGTCTTTGTCAACTGGCCTTAGCAGTAGAAGTCAGTCCTGGATCAAAGGAAGGAGTAGTTGCCAGAGTGTTGCTAGTTGCTGGAGGTGCTAGAGCAGTGTCATTAGCCATTTGGTAGGGACTGTGGGTAACCTGTACATCATCAAACTTCTTGCCAGCTCATCTCAAGGCAAATAGTTCTCATTCCAAGGCCTCAATACATTCATTTTTAGTTAGCAATCAACTGGTAGCAATGTCCTACTGTAATACCTCATGGATTAGTGACTGCTGCATAGTTGCTTGCTTGGGGTTGGGGTTTGCATTGAATGAAAGTCTGCTGGTAATACTTTGCCCAGAGTTAAGATAGTGCCATTCCTTGATATATTCCATATATACCCATTTGCCAAAATAGTTGGGGATTATAGTGCCAGACAGTAAGATAATCTTGCTATCAGCATTACAACAAATTTTGCTATGCTGGATCATATATTCCAACTTAATGCAAGTGCCTCATACTATAGTATGACCAGTTTTACCATAGAAGTAGCAAGAGTTACTGAACTGCTGCTGCTGGCAGGGCTGACTGCTGTTAGCAAGAAGTGCTTCCAGACATTCCAGGGTGCTAACAATTGTGGTAATAGTTGCTAACTCAAGGGCTTCACATTTAGGGGCAGGGGATGGCATAGCAGAAGCATTAATGGTGGGTGCTGGGATAATACCAGGCATGCCAGTGACAAATGTAGCAAGAGCAGTAGACTTGGTTGTTGCTGTGTTAGTACCCTTTAATACCCACTTTGCACCACTCTCAAAGACCTGTTTCACATCATATAGATCCTTAGAGTAGTGGTTGTGAAGTGTGATTCTGAGCTAGCAGATGATTTTGGACCATAGCAATGAGAGGATACTCTGCTGAAATAAGCAACATTCTTGGTTTTGGTAGAGCTTGCTGTTAGCAAGGAGCTATCTGGCAATATGTTGGAAATCCCAGTAGTAGTCTGAGAAATATCCTAATGTTACTAGGCCACTGTTGAAAGTCTGGTTGACAAGTTGCTTGAGGTTGCCAAGGATGTACCATGTGTGTCAGGTCTGGAGAACCTGGAGGCTCACCTTTGAGAGCAAGAACCTGCTTGTTAGTTACTTAATAATGAAAAGGGGAATGTACAAGTGTCCCAAGGATGATCTGGGCACTAAGTGGTGTCTCAGAGTTGATATGAAGTAGGCAGAGGTTGTTGAAGTCTGTGAGAATGTTCTGCAAACTGAGATAACTATGCTGGACAGTGAAAGAGAGAGAGAGAAAAAGAGTCGATTGAGTAAAAATAGAGACAGAAAGAGCAGAGAAACAAAAAGTAGACAAAAGTAGGCAATATTAAGACTACTGACTGACTATAGGGTTCTGGGGCTATATACTCAAGGTCTCTGGGGAGGGTTGGGAGAGGTAGGGGGTCCCCAGGTAGGCAGTGTCCACCCAAGACTTGGCTTCTATTGTAGTGGGGCCTGAGTGTGGTCTGAAGCTAGTCCTAAGGGTGGATTTGCCAGGATAGAGCTTTCTAAGGATAGGGCAGGCTCCAAGGGCATGCTGAGACTTGGGACATTTGACTTACCAGTGATCTGGTGATGCATAAGGGCTGTCCAGAGGAAGTTGTCAGAGTCAGGGCTTGGGAATGCATAGGCTGGTGATCCAATAATGCACAGGTTACAGTGGGGTCTGAGTAGAGGGCAGGAATGTCCAAGGGCTGGACAGGGTGGCCTAGGTGGTCATTGGGGGTGGCAGAATTGTTAGAGTTAGCAGAGCAAAACTGGTGGGGTCCTGACATTACTCCCTCTCCAAGCATCAAACCCTTAAGGTGCAATGGGTGTCATAGGTCTCCTGGAGTGTCTTATGAGGGTCTGGTGATTGCCTAAAAGTTTCTGTAACAGCTTCCCATCTGAATTTTCCCAAAACAACTTCCTATATCTTCACCAGCTTCTAGGTCCCCTATGCCCCCTATGGGCAACAATGTCACCAAGTGGTTGGCATATAAGACAAGGTGGGGTGAGTGGCAGTGGTGCTGGAAACAGGAGGCTGTTGACTGGCTTTTCCAGTATAGATGGTTTATCCTATGTTACAATCTTAAGTTGACTTCCCAACAGAGTAGCAACAATGGTGAACAGAGGTGTTAGGGCTCAGGGTAGGGCCCTTCTGGGCAGAGAAGGCCAGTGTAGGAACAATAGGGGCAGAGATGGCTGGGGCTGAGGGAATTGGGGCTGGGGTGCATATGTGGGGTAATGAGACTCATTTGTCATTGAGTACCATTAACAACATCTCTGCCAATCTTATCTCTATAGCACATAACTTAGGAATACATCACAAGGGGTCTGGACTTAAAGTTTGGAATAAGGTAGCCTTTTACATGAGACCTTAGTGATCACAAGATTTTTGGGATTACAAACACTCATCATGTGGAGCCTAGACCATGGATCTAGAACAGCAAGGCTGAGAACCCCCTTAGTGACAATCACTAGTGACAACTCTTAGCAACACCTATACTTTGTTTTTGAAAAGACAACCTCTTATGGACATGTGACTTCTTGGCTTCTTTGATTTCTTGATTACAAGCATATGGGATGATGTCTACAATTGAAATACTGATGTATAGTATGCTCACTTAGACTTCTATTTTGATGATTGTTTATTTTTTTTTCATTTGACACATTTTGTATACATTTCTGACATTGTATACTTATGGATGGTTACCATCTAAACATCAGTATAGAACCTCAAACATCTTGACAGACACCATTACCTTTAGCAACCAATTTTCCATTCTTGATTATGTTACTTACAACAGTATAAATATCCTCTGTACATACCTAGTTCCATATGAAAAAGAAGGATTATAGTTTACCACTACCTACTGCAGCCTCAGAGCACTCTGCTCATTGTCTCCCTTGGCTTCAGACCTCACTCTTGGTCTTCTTTGTCACTGTCAACAGCTTAGCAGCAGCCTTAGCAGACTTATCTCTAGTGTTATAGCAATTTAGCAACATCAGTGACTGTGGCTAGCAACTAGTTTTTGTGTTTGTTCCCCAGCTTTCATTTGTTTTGACTGACATTCTACTCCTATCCCCTTCTTTGCTAGGCCCTTACTGACCTTAGCAACTTCTCCTAGCAAATCTTTTACTTAGCAACTTACTGTACCTTGACTCCCTTTCCACTTCCTGGTCATACCTTAGTGACATTTGCTTACTTTACCAACACTACCATTTTTATTGCTTAGTCCTCATTTATACTTAGTGACTCCTCCCTCCCACTCACTTAGCAATTACTTTGTCTCTGCCCTAGTTCTTACTCTTCTTTTACTTAGTAACTTAGCAATCTTTTGTTAGTGTCTAGTGACTTAAGTTAGTGTTAGCAACCACTTTCACTTGCCTCTTTTGTTTCTCTCCTACTTTATTGGCTCTTGTTCTCTAGTACATTTACTAACTTACCCTTATACACCCTTCTTACTACCAGCTACCCTATTTGATTGTCAGTGCACTGATAGATTCCCCTTTTGGTTTTCTGCACAGCAGCTAGGCAGCATAGGAGCACACATTTTGAAGCCCACTACAAGGGGATTTTAAGTAATCATTCTGCTAGAAACCAGAGCCCAAGCAAAATGTTGCTTGGAATTGACTGCCAAAAGCAGAAGGATGACAAAGTGCCTACAATAGTGGCACTAGAGACTAGTGACATAGGGGAAGAAGTAGGGGAGAAGGAGGCTGTAGAGGCTGTGGGAGTTAAGATCTTAGTATGTACAGTTTTCATTACTGCTAAACTTGTTAACAGTTCTTGCTAGATCCTTTGTACTCCTGCTTCTCACAGGCAAGTAGACAATGATGCATTAGGCAAGCTAGGGGAAGACCTAGCCCTACCAGAACCCCTGATACCCACTTGTCTACTGAGGGGGTATGAGGAGCAGGTGGTGATAATTGTGTGACATTTTCAGCAAGAGTTGGACATCACTAAGGCAAAATTATTGGAGGCACAGGCAAGGTATGCAATTGCTAAGTGATTAGTAGCTGCTCTAAAAGGGTACCAGGAGGACTGTCAGGCTTTCTTAGTCTGGTAGGAGGAGAGTGGAATTGAGAAAGGGGTGGGGGAGGAGGTAGGGGACATGCCTAGCAACAATGCTGACCTTGACATCTAGCAACTGCCACTTCCCTAAAAAAAACAATTTGTATCTTAGTACCATATCACAGACTAGCCTCCTTAAGGGGCTTCATACCTTGTATTGCAGCATAGACTGGCCCCTTTAAGGGGCCTTTAAAATGTGACATAGTAAACAAGAATCAAGAGTGAATATAAGCAGCTAAGAAAATGATAGGTAACCAAAGGTAATGTATAGGGTCTAGAATCAAAAGCAAGAGACAAAGACAGGATAATTGCTATGCACTAGTACTACAAAGGAAAAGGCTCAATAGATTATCATGGCATGAAAACCCCAAAGGCATGCCAGTTGCTAGCAAAAAGTTGTTAAGCATAGCATTATAGTGAAAAATATCCAGAAATAATAGTCTGTAAATTATTTAAACAAGTAAAAAGGTAGTATAGGATAAATGAGACAAAAGACTTAATGTTTTTATATTATATATAACAGTTTTTCTGACTGTATAGTCATTGCATAAGTGAAGTGAAAGGTGACAAGAAAGTTGCTAAGGCTTAGCAAATGGTTTTTTTTTTTTTTTTTTTTTTTTTTTTTTGTTTTTTTTTTTTTTTTTTTTTTTTTTTTTTTTTTTTTTGTTTTTTTTTTATGTTTTTTTTTTTCTATGTTAACAATGTTGCTAAGATCATTATTGTCCACAAAGTTAGTTTGTTCAAGTTCATGTGGGCAAGAGGTGTTGATGTCAAAAATGTCACTAAGCATAGATATGCATTCTCTAGCAAAATAGAGGATCAAGCAAAAGACAGCTACTGGGTGGTGTAAGACTGAGCTATCTAATTTATAAAAAATGTAAGCACCTCCTTGGTTATGAGATATCACCACTAAAGGTTCCAAGTAATGAGGCCTCATCTTTTTATTATAGGTAACCTCAATTCTAGTGTTCCTCATCAATATAAGGTTGCCAGTTTGGAAGTTGTAGTTGCAAATGGTAGCAGCATGTTCTACTTCAAAATGGATAGTGGCTAAATGGCAAGTGCTAAAGACAGTGTTGTGGAGTCACTTGAGGTCTTCTTGGCACTGTTGTAAATCAATTGCTTGACAGGCTATGAGGTTAGTAGAGGACATAAGGGAGTTTGGCAGTGGTTGCAAATATATTGCTTCAACTATGTTGGCTGGAAGGAGGGGATAGGTACCAGTAACAGCATCATAGAGAGAACAACCCATTTGTTTGCAAACTGTAACACATTCTGACTAAAAGATTGAATAACAAGCAGTACTCCACTTGGATTGGTCACCATCAACTACCTTGAAGAGAGCTTGGCAAACATCAAAATGAGGTTGCTTGACTATACTATTAGCATGCTTGTTGTAACCAGAGACTCTAATATGATGCAAGTTGTACTTTTTCACTAGGTAGGTGACAGCCTTTAGGATAGAGATGCAATTGTTGGTAACAATTTTGCTAAGAGCTCCCCAGCAATAAATGACATCTTCATACAACCACTTATGAAGATCAGCATTGCTATTCTCCCTAGCAAGCATACAGAACTCAGGGTAATGTAATAGCAAACAATGTCCTTAGATGATATACTTGAACCTATTAGAGGGTGGCATGAACATAGTGTCAATGTATATCTTGCTGAACAAGGGTGCTGGCATAGTGACAGTTGGTGGGATAAGTACTTTAGTTGTTTGATGGATCTGGCAGATGTGGCAAGTATAAATATACCATACAATGTTGGTGCTGACTTGGGGCCACCAAAAATGTTTTAGTAAGGCTGATTGGGTAGCAAAAATGGTCTATAAGTCATCATGCATTGCTTATAAGATGTATAAGTGGCAGTTGGTTATGGATAAATAGCTTGTGGGTGCCATCTTTATTTTATTGCCAAAGCTTACCATCTGCAATGAAGAATATAGTGGCATAGCAAATAAAGCTTACATAGGAGTCGTCACTAAGGTCATCAGGCCTGACTAAGTTGCTAAGCCATTTCTGGACCAACAGGATATATACATCACTAGCAGTGGCCTTGGCAGTATGAGGGATATTGCTATAAGTTGTAATAGCATCATCTCACAGTGGAAAGAAGTTGTTACTAGTCACTAGTTATAGAGCTGCTGTATTTTGAGGGTCATTAACAAAAGTTGCTAAGGGCTAGAACTTCAGGAGAGGGGGTAGCAATTGGGTGGCTGAAGACATGTGGTGAAGTAATGGGAGAGGAAGCTGAACTTGGTGAAGAAAGCCATATAATCTATCAATCCAATCCTCATATACCAAGTTGTTGCTATCATCTGGAAGGGGATTGCTAGGCTCTGGTGGGCATCACAAAAGTCCATCTGGGCCATGGAAGGTATGTTTAACATAGACAAGCTTGAAGTGGAACATCAGGATTGCCATGATCCAGTGATTCATACTAGTAGAAGGCTGAATGTCAGGGTTCTAAAGCATACCCTTATTGTAGTAAGCATTAACCTCTATAATGAGGTTCCTGACTCCAATAAGGTACATTTATAAGGCTTGAGGAGTGCAGTAAAGGCCATAGATTTTGAGCTTAGGCTGACTGAATTGTGATTCCCTGTTGTCAAGTGTGATGGACCCAAAATGATTATAGTGATGTTCTTTGTGGTTATTGCTATAGTATTGGCAAAGGTAGTGGTCTATAGCAATGTAGGACATACCAACTGCTAAGATGAATGGGTCAGGCAATTAATAGTCAATGGAGACAAGGGGCTTAGCATCTTCAAGAGCCTTAATAAGATCTTGCTGGGCATTAACCTGATCTGGGCCAAACTTAAAAGGGACTCTATTATATGTAAGTTTCATTAAGTCATTAGTGTAGTGAGCCAAATTCTTAACAAAGATCCTAAGGATGCCAAGCATACCCAGAAAGACTCTAAATTCTGATAACAACTTGCAAGGGCCCCAATGCTCTAGAAGGGCTAAGCAACTTTTGTCTGGTACTCAACTGCTAGAAGTGCACATATGTCCCAAGATCTTGAATGTAAGGGCACATAAGACAAGCTTGTGACCTGAAAATATACCACCACAGTATTTCATTAACTGAAGTAGTTAGTTAAGGAGCTTAATGAACTCCTAGAGTGCTAAGTAAATGTTTGAGTTAGTGAAATGCCTAGTGGGAATACTGTTAATGAGCTTCCAGTCTTTGGGACCTTTAGTGCCAACATTGTCAATGAAACTGAGTACATTATGAGGGATCTTGGGCTGCAGAATGAAGGTAACATTGTTGTAAAAGATTGGTACAGAGTTGGTCCAACCCATTGGTAAGGTTACTAAGCAAAGTGCACCAAGCAGTGTCTGAAATGTTGTTAAGTCCCATGAGGCTGAGTCAATTAGTCACTTGTTGTAACCAACAAAAAGGTCTAATATAGCACCACAAATACATCTGGCAAAAGATTCAGCAACATGATCTGGAAAAGGGGGTACTCTAGAGTGGTAAATGGTGACACACTCTAGTGGCTCCAGACTATGCACAATCTGGAGCTTACCATTCTTCTTTAGAACACAAAACCAATGAGGACTAGTAAGCTGAATTCAAGGGTTCATAGATACCAGCCTTGATCTTGTCACAAATGATCTCACATACTTATTTCTCAAGGCCTGGGGCAATAGGATGATTGTGCTGAACCCAAGGGACATGGGGAATTGTTGGTATCCTGACTGGGGGAAAGAAGTTGGGCCAAAAGCTTCCTTGTTCTAAATCTTCCTAATCAGAAGCCTTTTCTTGCTTAGTGACAAGTTTGACAATGATGCTAAGTTCATTGCTAGTGAGAAAACTGGTATTGTGGTCCTTAACAAATGTTGCTTGTCAGTTGCTAGTGAATTGCTGAGTTAGTACAAATGGAGGAGGATTCAGATTGAGTGGTGGTATTGTTACTAGAGGATAGCCAAGGATTTGTCACTTGATTCTGAAGTCTTTACTAACATGACTGGCAATAAGTTTGATCTTCATAGTGATTGGCTTTTACTTCTTCTTTACTTGGACACCTTTTCATTCAATGGCATCATTAGTGATGTACTGTGCAGGGAAAGGAATGTTAACATAAGTGGAGGTGGTGTCCACAGCACAAGTATCAAGAGGTAAAGTCTGTCCAAGAATCAAAGGGTTAGAAACATCAGTAGAAACAAAATAAGGATGCAGAGGTAGTGAATAAGAGGAAAAGTTACTAGCAATAGCATAAAGGTAGGCCAAGGATGAGTCTGTATGTGTGCAAGTTTCTGTAAGTAAAATATCATTGTCCAAGTCACAAGAAGCTATACAAGTTGCTGGACCAGTTGAATGATTATAGCTGATAATGGTTGTTAACTTATTAGCATCATTGCTATTCAGGTCAGCCACTAAAAGGACTAGGGTGGTTCTGTCTCATAGCAAACCTTTTGATGATTGTTTTTTTTGTTTTTCCTATGGGGAAATATAGGAATTATGCATTGCATGCCTGAGTTAGGGTCAGTTACTATGATAGTGGTTGTGATGTTGCTAAGAGTGTTGACCACACTTCTGGTCAGGACATTAAAAGGGCAACCAAAGAAGATATTATAAGCAGGGGACCATAATACATGAATCCAGAGGTAAAGCATCATATTGCCAATGGTGCAGGGTACATTATGGGCAAGTCCTAGCAATCAATCCAATGTGCCATTAGTGCTCTGCATATTCAAGATGATGCCAGGGGTGTAGGACAAGCCAAGGTCATGAGTAGTTTTGGCCAACATAGAAATAATCTGGGAACCACTATCCATGATACATTCTATTTCCTTCTGATTGTCAATCAGCATCATAATGGACCTTAGCAATTGGGAATCCTTAGTAACTGTTAGTACTACTGGCTCCTCCCCAGAAGGTAGCAACTCAATATAAGCTTCCACTGAGTCCACTGAAGAAACCTTGGCCTGGTCTAGAGTAAGTCTGTTAGCAGTATTAGTATTGGAGCCTAGTGAAAACTGTGGCTCATCCATAGCAAAAGTTGGTAGCACTTCTTTGAATATGTTGCTAGGATCCTGTACCATGTTAGCATCTGTCCCAGCTAGTTACTTAGGCATAATGGCAGTCCTAAGTTGATTCCTGATGTCTGGGGCTATAAAGCAAAGCTTGCCAACTAAAACAGTAACCTGGGTGCTTGAGACTCAATCAAATACTGGTTTTGATTGTTCAATGTCATAGATAGGGAGCATGGTCCTGTAGGCAGCCTTGTTATGGCAATTTGGAGTGGCAAAATTCCTATTAGTGGGTGGAGCATAGTGACTGAGAATACCAATGAACAGGTATACTGGAGGCTGGAGAATAGGTTTGGTAGGCTTAGCAATAGGCAGCAAATTGTTAGCAACAGGTTGTTTAGATGCTTTGCCTTTGTCAGCTGGATTAGTAGCTGGAGTCAGTACTGTGTCTGGGGATGGAGTAATTGCTGGAGCTTTGCTAGTTGCTGTTGGTGCTGGGACATTGTCATTAGCTGTTTGGTAAGGGGCATGGGGAACCTGTATACTGTCAAACCTTTCACCAGTTCATCTCAGGGCATATAGCTCTTGTTCCAAAGCTTCAATATGCTCATCTTTTGTTAGCAATTGACCAGTAGCAACATCCTGTTGTAGAACCTCATGTATTAGTGATTGCTGCATTGTTGCTTGTTTGGGGTTGGGATTAGCATTAGAAGACAGTCTCCCAGTAGTAATTTGTCCAGGGTTGAGAGATGATGCCATTCCTTAATACATTCCATAAACAATTGTTTGCCAAAGTAATTAGAGATTGTAGTATCTGATGGTAACACAATCTTGCCTTCAGCATTGCAATGGATTTTGCCCTGCTGGGTCATGTGTTCTAGTTTAATACAAGTGCCACATACCATAGTATGACCAGTTTTGCCACAAAAATAGCAAGTGCTTCTAAACTGCTACTGCTGGTGAGGTTGACTGCTGTTAGTAAAAATGGCCTATAGGTATTCCAGAGTATGAAATATAGCTGTAGTTGTTGCTAACTAAAGGGGTTCTCATTTGGGAGCAGGGGACAGCATAGTGGGGGCATTAATGGAGAGTGCTGGGATGATACTGGGGGTGCTAGCAACAGACATGGTGAGAGCAGTAGACTTGGTGGTCACTGTGTCAGTACCCTTTAATACCCACTTTGCACCTTCAAAGACTTGTTCCACATCATAGGGATCCTCAGGATGGTGGTCTGGAAGCATGATCTTGAGCTAGCAGATGATTTTGGACCATAGCAATATGGGAATACCTTGCTGGAATAAATGATGTTCTTCATTTTGGTAAAGCTTGCCATTAGCAAGAAGTCATGATTTGCTGAAAATCCCAGTAGTAGTCTGAAAATTATCCTAAAGTCACTAAGCCACTGTTGAATATCTGGTTTACAAGTTGCTTGAGGTCACCAAGAGTATAATGTGCACTAGCATCAGCTTCAGAATACAACCTAAGAACTGCCACTCTCCATTCCTGATATGTGTAGGGCCACTAGACATTGTTGTCATTTGCTAGGTTGTTGCTAAATTCTGGTAAGCCAAGCCAAGTTTCTGCCATATTATAAGAGATATAGCAGGCCACATATTCCTTTTTCTGGGTATCATCAGTAATACTGCAGTCAGCAAAAAGATACTCCAATTCTTTGAAATACTGAGAGGGCTCCTTAGGGCGACTCTTGTCCCATTTAGGAGTGGTCATATCATTACAAGGAGGCATCTGGGCATGATGAGTGATTGAATTGTTGTTCATAGCAAATGTCAGTATAATTGGGGAAAGGGGAATCTGTTTGTTGGTAGGGAAAGTTGAAGTTGAATGGAATTCTGGGAAGAAGATAGAAGAGTCAGTAACAGATAGTAATGATAATGGGGCACTGAGAAAGCTTTCTACAAAGGCTCCAAGGAAATTGTGAAGGAGTTTGCTAATGTCAAGGAGGTTCCTAGCAGCTTCTAGTTTGTCAGCAAGTAGTCTGGGCAATGTAGACTGAGAGGAGCTTGAGAAAGTCAATAGCAGATGATTAGATAGTTTGGCAGTTGATTCCAAGTGATGTTTTGCTTGGGCTCTGGTTTTTGGTAGAATGATTACCTAAAACCCCTTGCAGTGGGCTCCAAAATGATGTGCTTCTATCCCATCTAGCTGCTGTGCAGAAAACTAAAAGGGGAACCTATAAGTGTACTGACAACTAGATAGGGTAGCTAGTAATAGGAAGTGTGTGTGAGGGCAAGTTGGTAAATGTCCCAGAAAGTAAAAGCCAATAAAGTAGGGGTGGAAAGTGAGGGGCAAGTGAAAGTGGTTGCTAATGCTAGCCTAAGTCACTAGATGCTAACAAAGGATCACTAAGTTGCTAAGTAAAAGAAGAGTAAGAACCAGGGGAGACAAAGTAATTGCTAAGTAAGTGTGGGGGGGAGGAGTTGCTAAGAATGAAGGAGGACTAAGCAATAAAAGTGGAAGTGTTGGTAAGTGCAGCAAACATCACTAAGATGTGACAAGGGAGTGGAAAGTGAGTCAAGGTGCAGTAAGTCACTCAGTAAAAGCTTTGCTAGAAGAAGTTGCTAAGGGCAGTGAGGGCCTAGCAAAGAAGGGGATAGGAGTAGAATGTCAGTCAAAACAAATGAAAGCTGGGGAACAGACACAAAAACTAGTTGCTAGCCACAGTCACTAATGTCACTAAATCACTATAACACTATAAGGCACCCATACTTAATACTACACTAAATCAAAGATGAGTCCACTAAGGCTGCTGCTAAGCTGTTAACAGTGACAAAGAAGACCAAGAGTGAGGTCTGAAGCCAAGGGAGACAATGAGCAGAGTGCCTCAAGGCTGCAGTAGGCAGTGGTAGACTATAATCCTTCTTTTTCATATTGAACTAGGTATGTAGAGAGGGTATTTAACTGTTGTAAGTAATATAATCAAGAATGGAAAATTGGTTGCTAAAGGTAATTGTGTCTGTCAAGATGACTGAGGTTCTATACTGATGTTTAGATAGTATCCATCCATAAGTATACAATGTCAGAAATGTATACAAAATGTGACAAATGAAAAAAAAATAAACATATATCAAAATGGAAGTCTAAGAAAGCATACCATACATCAGTATTTGAATTGTAGACATCATCCCATATGCTTGTAATCAAGGAATCAAAGGAGCCAAGAAGTTACATGTCCATGAAAGGTTGTCTTTTCAAAAGTGAAGTATGGGTGTTGCTAAGGAGGTTCTTGGCCTGGTCATTCTAGATCCATGGTCTTGGCTCCATGTGATGAGTGCTTGTGATCCCAAAGACTTTGTGATTGCTAAGGTCTTGTGCAAAAGGCTACCTTGTTTCAGACTTTAGATCCAGACCCCTTGTAACATATTCCCAAGTCATGTGCTATAGAGATAAAATTGGCAGAGATGTTGTTAATGGTACTGAGTGACAGATGGGTCTCATTACTATAATGGTACTGCTTACAGGACTATGCCACCCATCTATGACCTTAAACAGTCTAAAGCAGTCTTTGACAGAGTTTTAAGCACCCAGGTCACTGTTTCAGTTGAAGAGCTTTGTTCTATGGCCCTGGATATCAGGAATCAACTCAGGACTGCTGTTATACCCAAGCAACCAGCTAGTATGAACATTAATACAGTACAGGACCCTAGTGACATTTTTGAAGAAGCTTTACCAACATTCACTATGGAAACCCTGCAGTTTTTGCTAGGATCCAACACTAGTACCACTGAAGGATTTACACCAGACCAGGCTGAAGTATCATTGGTAGACCCAGTTGAGGCATATATCAGGTTGCTACCTCCTGGGGAGGAGCCTGTGGTTCTGACAGTTGCTAAGGATTCCCAATTGCTAAGGTCTATTATGATGCTAATTGACAATTGGAAAGAAATAGAATGCATCATGGATAGCAGCTCCCATATCATTTCTATGTTGGCAGAAGTTGCTAACAATCTTGGCTTGCTCTATGACTCCAGTATTATTTTGAATATGCAGAGCACTAACAGCACACTGGATCAATCACTAGGACTTGCCAGGAATATTCCTCACATCATTGGTGACTTAGCATTGTATCTCCAGATTCACATACTTCAGTTCCCTGCCTATGATATCCTGCTTGGTTGCCCCTTCAACATTCTTACCAGAAGTGTAGTCAACACTCTTAGCAACATTGAGACCACCATTACTGTTACTGACTCCAACTCTGGCATGCAATTCATGATACCAATGTTTCCTCATGGAAAGTACAGAAGAAGCAATCATCAGAAAGTTTGCTATGAGACAGAACCACCCTAGTCCTTTCAGCACCAAACTGGATAGCAATGATGCTAACAACTTAGCAACAATTATCAGCTATGATCATTCAACTGGTCTAGCAACATGTATAGCTTCTTGTGATTTAGATGATGATATATTACTTACAAAATCTTGCACATATACAGACTCTTCTCTTGCCTACCTACCTTTATGCTACTGCTTGTAATGTTTCCCCCTTTTCACTATCTCCTCATTCTTATTTTGTTTCAACTGATACTTCTAATCCTTTGATTCTTGGACAGACATTACATCTTGATACTTGCATTTCAAACATTACTTCTTACCTACATCAATTTTCCTTTCCCTGCCCAATATATCACTAATGATATCACTAAACAAAAAGATATTTGGGTGAAGAAGAAATACATGTCAGTTACTATGAAGATTGAACCTGTTGCCAGTCATGTTAGCAAAGACTTCAAAATCAAGCAACAAATCCTTGGCAATCCCTTAGTGACAATGCTACCACTTGATCCAAATCCCCCTCACTTTGTTGTCAGGACACATCCCATTTTCCCCTTTCCTTCACCACCATCTAACCTCAGCTTCTACACAGTTCCTTTCTGGATTTCAGCCACACCCTCAGATCTTAGCCACAGTCTTGTTTCAGCCACATTCAGTTTTAGCCAACTCTAGGACCACTTTTCCTGTTCCAGATCATTCCCACAGGTCCAGATCATTTCCACAGGTTCTAGATCACTTCCACAGGTTCTATTTGCCTCTAATGACATCCCCTTCCACTGTTGTACCATCTTGCTTGGTTGGCAGGTTCAAGCTCAAATGTTCAACCTGTATGGGCATCCTGGCTGCCACTAACTCCCTCTGGGCTTTCACAAACTCCCTGGCCTGTCACACTAAAGCAGCCCTAGTTGCTATCTTACCAACAAATTTGCCACCTCAACTCCTTGATGATTGACTATGATATGAGTAACCCTTCTGTATGCTATCACACTTATAACATAGTTGGGCCCCAGTAAAGTACTAACACCCTTCTGGAATATTATTAGCCCAGTAATTGTTACACTAGGGACATTAGCAACAGCAAATGGCATTAGTTGCTAGCACTTACCATGCCTTGCTCTAACTTAAATGAGTGTCATTCAGCTGGTGACACCATCAATTTCCCCTTGGCCTTAGTTAAGACCATGCCAGCCTCCATCTCAGTATCCACTACAGCCATCAAGTGCCACCACTTAAGAAGACCAACAAGTTCTTTATTGGTAAAAGTCTCCTGCACAGATTCCTGACAAAAGTTAGCAATAAGCATTAAAAGTGAAAGGTAAACTTACTTTGAACTCATCTTCCTTGTTCTCCTCTCTGGCCTTTCCCTTCCCTTTGTGCTTGGTTTGTTTGACCTAGGAAGGATGATGAGACCTATCTGTCACTAAGTACCATTAACAACATCTCTGCCAATCTTATCTCCATAGCATATGACTTGGAAATACATCACACCTAAAGTCTGGAATGAGGTAGCCTTTTGCACAAGACCTTAGCAATCACAAGATTTTTGGGATCACAAACACTCACCATGTGGAGCATAGCCAGTTTTCCATTCTTGCTTATATTACTTACAACAATATAAATACCCTCTCTACATACCTAGTTCAATATGAAAAAGAAGGATTATAGTCCACCACTGCCCACTGTAGCCTCAGGGCACTCTGCTCATCATCTCCCTTGGCTTCAGATCTTACTCTTGGTCTTCTTTATCACCATTAACAGCTTAGCAGTAGCCTGAGCAGACTTGTCCTTGATATAGTGTGGTACCAAGTATGGGTGCCTTATAGTGTTATAGCATTTTAGTAACATTAGCAACTGTGGCTAGTGACTAGTTTTAGTGTCTGTCCCCTAGCTTTCATTTGTTTTGACTTACATTCCTACTCCTATCCCCTTCTTTGCTAGGCCCTCACCAACCTTAGTGACTTATCCTAGTAAATCTTCTACTTAGTGACTTACTGCACCTTGACTCCCTCCTAGTCATACCTTAGCAATGTTTGCTTACTTTACCAACACTCCCATTTTCTTGCTTAGTTCTCCTTTATACTTAGTGACTCCTCTCTCTCACTCACTTAGCAATTACTTTGTTTCCCCCCCAGTTCTTACTCTTCTTTTACTTAGCAACTTAGCAATCCTTTGTTAGCATCTAGTGACTTAGGCTAGTTTTAGCAACCACTTTCAATTGCCTCTTTCCTTTCTCCCTTACTTTATTGGCTCTTGTTCTCTGGGACATTTACCAACTTGCTCTCACACACCCTTCCTACTACCAGCTACCCTATTTGGTTGTCAGTGCACTTATAGATTCCCCTTTTGGTTTCCTGTATGGCAGCTAGGCAGTATAAGAGCACATCAGGGGACCTGCCAGGAGGGTGGAGCAACCCTCCTGCAAGTAGTGCATCACAAACTGCCTGGTAAGTGGTTCAGGATCTCAGCCATTACTTCTGATACTGACCTATCTAGTGTGACTCCTGTTATGTGCATGGTAAGCCCTATATCCTTCCCTCTCCCCCTTGGGTCAGTCTCATCATGCTCAAAATATATGCAACAGGTGCTGGGACTAGCACTTATGCTGGTCATTCCAGGCTTAGTGGCAGGCAGGCTGGTGAGAGGGGGAGGCAGTGCTGATTAGGAGGCCTTAGGAACTACTATGGTCTTAAGTGGAAGTTTTAATAGGGAGTTAACCTTTAGAAGTTTGTGCAGTGGCATCAATGAGGTCAGGCTTGGCAGGTATAGGGGCAGGAAGTGTGGGAGGAGCACAGGTGGGGCTATGAAGGGATGATAGGGGGAGTGGCAGGGTTGTTGGTGGCATATCTGGCAGGTCCCAGAGTCCCCATTTTCCTTTTGTTGACCAGTTCCTTAGCTCCATATGTAGGCTCAAAGTGTTGTGCACTGTCCCTGAAGGACCTTGAGCCCAGGTGTCACCATGCTGGGCCTTTGTTGCTCTTCTCCTACTTCCCAACTCCATCCATTCAGACCTCCTCCAATTTCACTATTTCCAAAACATCATTGTTAGGCAAAGTGATCAGCCTGCTTGGGGAGGTGGTCTGGCTTTGGCAAGTTGAGATTGTTTAGCTGGGGCAGAACTAATGCCTCATAGAGTAGAATGAGCAGCTAGTTTGGGAGTTGACATTGTGGATAGAGGAGCTAGATCCTTTACACCAGGTATACTAGGCACTATGGGAGCAGGGCTAGGTAACAGTTTCATAACCAGAGTGGCCAGAGCATGGGGTAGCAGAATAGGGAAAAGAGGAGTTGTCTGGGGAGGTCATCCAGAGCCAGTGGAGGCAGGCAAGTGGGGAAGACAGAGTGTGGGGCTGGTTGGCAAGTCAGTAGGCAGAGCACTGCCTAATATATCTTAGTAAGTTTCACTGCCTGCTTTGGAGTTTCAACTTATTCTTTTCAGGATAGGCTTAGGCTTACTGGAGTCTCCTGGATGGGGTAACTACTGCCTATGCATTCATCTGGAATGGCCTTCATCAGATCTGCCTGAAGTATGGGCTGCCTGCAAAGATCAAGCAAGTCATGGGGAAGTTGGAGTGCTTGGAGGTTGCCCATCACTGGCTGGTAATGGGTTTGGAGGGGCCCCTGGAGCAAGAGGCACAGAGCCTCATAGACCCTCTGCCCACTCTGGACAATGTGTACAAAGAGACTTAGGATGCACTGTCAGTGGAACTCCAGGGGAAATGAGAGTTATTGGGTCCCTTCCTGGAAGAAGTGGATGTGACTGCAGAAAGGGGCAATGGGGTAGAGGTGGTGGACCTCCAGGAGGTAGAGAGAGAGGCCCAGAGCAGAGCAGAAGGCAAAGGGAGGGTGTTTATTTAAGGAGAGCAGAGTGGGGCCCTTATCCACCAGAGTTCTTGATGAATAGTTGCTGTTATTTTTCTTGTAATGTCTTAGTCTTTTTTTTTTTTTAATAATATTCATGCCTTTCCTGGTTCTGGCCTGGGTAAGATGATGAGATCAGATGAGATAAGATGGCACAATAAGATAGGTGGGATAAGATGGGGCAATGGAGGAGATAGCAGGGATCAAACAGGAATAAAATAAGTGAGATAAAAAGGGGGGTGAGATAAGCAAAAGGGGATGGAAGGAGATAGAATAAGAAAGGACAAGATAACAGAAATGTGCAAGGGGAAGTTGAATCCCCTTTGAGTTCAGGATGAGATTATGCCTGGAGGAAGCTCTAAGGCTATGGCCTAAGTTGTAAGTCTCAGGGCTTTTGGAGGTAGTTTTGGTGGAAGTCCTCAAGGGCTTCAGGGGTGTTTGGGAGGTGTCTTAGCAGTTCCCAGGTATTGTCCTCAAGTCCATACTCAGTCCACTAGACAAGGTATTTGATCTGACCATGGTGGCATTAGGAGTCAAGGATGCTGTTGACTTTGTGCTGGGTTTCTCTGTTGACCTCAATGGTGGGAGGGGGGTTGTTCTGCTGGCCAGGGAAGGGTTCCAGGTTATGTTGTTCTAGGAGTTGGACATGGAAGACAGGATGAATTCCCTTCATTCCAGTGGGGAGATTGAGTTGGTCTATATAGGAGGATACCTTTTAGAGTATCCTAAAGGGTCCAAGGTGTTTGTAGTCAAGTTTTGGGGAGGGCTGCCAGGTCTTAATGTTCCTTTAGTTGAGCTAGATAAGGGACTCTATAGGCCAGTCCAAAGTCATGCTATAGTGAGCATCTGCATACTTGTGGTAAACTTGGTTAATGGTTCCAAGCTTGTGCTTGAGGTATTCCTGTAGGTTTTGCAGGTTCTAGACAGTAACATGGGCAGTGTGAGGGGATGTTGCAAAGGGAGATGGTGAGCTGGGGGTTATATCCTTTGTTTGCAAAGAAAGAAGAGACTCTGGTAGCTAAGTGTGGGGAGTTGTTGTAAGTGAATTTGGCAAGGGAAGGTTTGGTGCACCAGTCATCCTGTAGGTAGTTTATGTATAGCCAGAGGTACTGCTCCAGTATTTAGTTGATACATTCAGTCTGTCTGTTGGTCTCTGTGTGATAGGCCATCAATAGACTGGACTTGATGTTCAGGGCCCAGCATAAAGACTGCCAGAACTATGAGATGAACAGAGTGCCTTGGTCAGAGATGATGTCACCAGACAGGCCATGCTTTGCAAAGATGTGAGTGACCAAATGTTGGGCCAAGCATGGGGGATTGTCCATAGTATAGCAGGGGATGAAGATGGCTTGTTTCATCAGTTGGCATACTACAACAAGGATCATGTCAGTCCCTCAGACTCAGAGAGCTTGATAATGTGGTCTGTAGAGATGAAGGACCAGGGCCAGCATCCTATCAGGAGGGGGCTTGAGGAGTCCAAAGGGTTAGTAGTATGGAACTGTAGCCTGGCAACATGCTTCACAGGTCTAAACATACTGGATGACATCTTTTTTGAGTCCTAGCCAGAAGTATGTTCACATAATGAGTTGCAGAGTCTTCTAGATCCCTGGGTAACCCCAAGATGCTGCCAAAAGAACTTGAGGCATGGTTTTTGGTGGTCCAGGGACATAAATCATGCCATTATAGAGGAGGAGTTGGTTGTTGGGGGAAAGGGTGAAGGTGAGGGGGTCAGAGAGGGAGTTGAAGGAGGAAAGGGGGGAGTTTGGGGGTCATAGGAGCAGAAGTAGTCATCCAGGGGTGCCTGGCAGATTTGTTGGAGGAGGCCTTTGTCATCTAGCAGGAGAATGGCTTGGAGTTGCTTAGGGAAAATAATAATGTGCTAATTGAGGGCATTTTGTCTGGCCCCAAAGGACTTTTGCAGATAGATATTGGGCCTTCAAGTCAGGGCAATAGGCTTGGCACCAAGACAGCCAGGGCAATACTAGATGACAAAGTTGTACTCTGATAGCAATTTGGACCATTGAGCCTGCTGGCAGCTGAGTTGCTTAGTGATTGTGAAGTATCAGAGGTTATTGTGGTCTGAGTAGACCTGGATGCTGTAGCAGGTGCCTTCTAGGTACACCCTCCACTGCCAGAAGGCTTCTATAATCACAAGGAGCTCTTTGTCATAGATATTGTAGTTGAGTTCTGTGGAGATCATAGAGCAGGCATAGAATACAATGGGGTGGACTTCCTGGGTGTCAGGGTTGGTTTGGGAGAGAATTTCAGTGAGGGCATAGTTGGAGGCATTAGATTCAAGGATGATGGGGAGGAAAGGATTGTAATGTCAGAGGACAGTGGTGGGGGTGAAGGCAGTTTTAAGGAGATCAAAGACATCTTGACAATCTGAGTCCTGGTTCCATGGGGTGTCCTTCTGGGTGAGATGAGTGAGCTTTTTTGTGATTCTGGAGTAGTTGTTAATAAACCTCCAATAGAAGTTCAAGAAGCCAAGGAAGGACTGGAGTTCTTTTACATTCCATAGGCAAGGCTAGTTGGTGATGGCATTGACCTTGCCTGAGTCTATGCAGATGCCAATGAGAGTGACAATGATGCCTAGATACTCCACTTCCTGGATGTGGAAGGAGCATTTCTTAGGTTTGGCATGGAGGTTGTGTTGCCAAAGTTGCTCCAGGACATATCAGACATGATCCTGGTGTTCTACAAGGAAGTTGGAGTAGATAAGGATGTCATCCAGATATACCACCATGAAGATGTCATTCATTGTTGTGAAAGATGTCATTTATAAAGTACTAAAAGGTGGTGGGGGAGTTGGTCATTCTAAAGGGCATTACCAGGTACTCAAAGAGCTTTAGTATCAAGTCCAGAAAGCAGTCTTCCACTCATGTCCAGGGGCAATGCAGACATTGTTATATCCAGAATGAAGGTCAATATTTGTGTTAACCTTGGCACTTTGGAGTTGGTCCACAAAGTCTCTGATGAAGGGGAGGGGGTACTGGTTCTTCTTTGTGATCTGGCTTAGCCCTCAGTAGTCAACACAGAGTTGGAGCATGCTGTCCTTCTTAGCAAAGAGAACTAGAGCTCTAGTAAGGGAAGAGGAGGGTTAGATGAAGCCCTTCCCCAGTATTTTGTCTATGTAGTCCTTGAGGGCCCAGAGCTCAGTCTCTGACATGTTGTAGACCTTTCTAAAGGGGGAAGAGGCTCCCTCTTCTAGGTCAATCTGATACCTGCCATATATTCTCCAACCCTGGATATCCATAAATCAGTGCATATTGCACTATCTATTCAAGGTCAAATGGCCTCTTTGGATCAGGCATATGCATGATGTACAATGCCATAGTAACATCATCCTTAGTGCACATAAAGCATGCAGGAATATGATGGCTCTTGACAAGGGGCAGATCTTCAGGCCCCTGCATGGGGTTGACAAAATCCTGATATACAGGATCAGACATCAACAACTGCATTATGCAGTCATACAGCACCAAGTCAGTATGCTGCACAAACAATTGCAGCTCAGTTATCAACATATATGCAACTATACAGTCATAACAGGGCCCATAGGGGTTTGCATAGTATTTAAAGAGCCTTTCCAGCTTGTATAGTGTGCTGGAGAACCCTCTGCATGTGAATTTGTAAAACATTGTACACAGCATATCTGCCAATTTGTCTGGAGCTGTGCTCATATGCAGCTGCACAATTAGCATCAGCATTGACATACATAGTGTTTGTCCAGTATGAATAGTAATAGCAGGAGCCCAAGCCCTTGCCAAAGGATGAGTTAAACCATTTAACATTGAACAGCCCCCACACTTTCACCCCAAATCCATTAGGGATTTGTCTCAAAAAATCATTTTGCACCCTATGAGCTAGGGTGGCCACTGCCTGTGCCCTACTTGCCCTTCTTTTTGGTGAGCTCTTTATTTTGTGACACATGCTGGAAGTGCTGTGTGGGCATTTTGCCCTCCTCCTCCTCTTTCTCTGCCTTGGAGGACAACTGACTATAATCACTTCCATCCTTGTCTATTGGCATGGCTTGCTGCTTGCTCTTGCCTGCCACTCCAGCTTTAGCTGCCTTGGCCACCAACCCATTATATTGTGCAGGTGTATATGGGTCAGTGGTCAATTTGACCACTTTAAATTGTGCTGGTAGCATGGATACCACAATTATGCACATAAACAACAATTGTGCCAGCTTTGCCCATCCTGGCATGTTTGCAGGAAAGCTCACAACCTCCATTTTGGTTGTATTGAGAGGAGAGGAGGCTTATGCCCTCAATAATGCTTTTGCAGCTCTGAGACCCCCAGGGCATGTACAGACACAGCCAGTCCCTAACTTGAGGGACCCTCCACTTCTGCTTTGGAGGCACTTTCAGGCACTAGCACATCCAAGAACTCCATCTCCTTCCATGGCAGCAGGATATCAAACATCTCCTTATTCTACTAGCCCACTGGGGCTTCAGTCAAGGATGAATCTGGAGCCCACTGCCCACTTCCTGTGGATTTTATAGGCATGGCAAAAGGCCACATAGGTTTTGCCAATGTGCTTGTTCCCATTGTAGGTGTGGCTATAGACTATGCAGGCATTGTTACTGTGGCTAGGACCACTATGGACACTAATAATTCTACTCTGGGCACTACTGCCTGCCCAACCTTCACCAGATGCAATGATTATGGCTTAGCCCATTTGGGCTCCACACTCACCTCCTTGTACCATAGTACTTTGCACTTCATAGTGCAGTCTATTTGCTCTATCACAGACATATACTGCTTCTTCATAAGCTTGATCTGGTTAAGCAACCCTTCTATCACCATAGTCACAAGGCTATCTTGCAAGAATAATGCCATAGAGGGCACTGGCTACCCTGCTGCCTCCAACTGCTGCAGCACTACCTCTATGCCTACCTTAGGCTGTGCTTGGGGTGCAACATCTTGTCTCACTACTGATGCCACAAGTGTGCATATACATCTGTCCCAGTGCCTAGCATTGGCTTGGCCCTGGCTGATAGTAGCACTCATGGCACACCTCCTAGACTGGGTGCTTATAGTGCTCCTCTTTCTCATTTACCTCCATCTTCAAATGGAGGGAAATTATAAGGCTCTGGTGTCACATGATTTAAAAACATCACATCATTACCCACCTAATAAGATCACAACAACAACATATAGAACTTCAGCATGATTCATCATGCCTGCAGAGCAGTTGGCAGCTCTAGCACATAATTTGATGTGAGAGGCTCAGCCTCCAGGACCTTATAGGGTTCCACCCACTTTAGACACAGTTTACTTGCCTAACCTTTGGGCAAATTCAGATTCTTAATGGACAAGTACACCAATCTGCCCTTGTCAATTGCCAGCTCTTTGCTCTGGCAATTATTAGCATGGTGCATCTGAAAGACATGTGCCTCAATAATTGCATCATGTGCATTTGTCAGGTTAGTGGATTCTGCACAAAATCCTTAACCCCTTAATAGATCACTTCATCTGTTCAAAGTTCTTTAATCATAGATAGCATGTAGCCACTGTTGAGCTCAAAAGGCATATACTCTGTGGTTTCAGACATGCTTGCATTAATTGCAAACTCTACCAGTGGCATGTGGTCCACCTAGTCCTTCTGATCAGGACAAATAACTGCTCAAAAAATCTGCACAACATTCCAATTCATGTGTTCTGTTTAACCATCCATCTGTAGATGAAATGACATTGACATGAGCAACTTTGCTCCAAGTAACTTATGTAGCTCCTTCCACCATTTGGAAGTGAACTTAGAATCTCAATTGCTGACAATCAAGCTAGGATAAGCCATGAAAGCAAACTATCTCTCTAAGATATATCTATGACAGTTCCAACACTTTGGTCATTATATTCACTGGCATGAGATGGACCATACTGGTCATATGACAGATCAGTACCCAAAGGTAGTTGAAGCCATGTAACTCAGGAAATGGTCCCACAAAGTCCATGCCTATTGAGTCCCATGGCTTCACTGGGATGGGCAGTGAGTACAGCTTTCCAGCTGGTTTTTGGTTTGAGGTTTTCAAACATTGGCATGACTTGTACATTGCACAAAATTGGCACATGTCTTTGGCCATTTGTTGCCACAAGTATGATAAATGCATGTATCTGAGCATCTTCTAATACCCAAAGTGCCCAACAATAGTATGGGCTTGATCCAATATCATTGTGATCAATGATCTTTCCCATAGTATGCAGAGCACCTTTGTCCCTGTTAGGCTTGTCATATAAATGAGCTGGTGCTCAATTGCAAAGCATGGGTGTTTGTTGGGTTTGTCAAGTATCTTGAAAAACATGGTATCTTTAGTATATCTGTTCTGGATATGAGTGCACAGTTGCACATTGGCTGACTCCCCAGTCACCAGGCTGGGCATAGAATTTCCTAGTGCCTGTTTGACTGTCATATTTTCATTCTTGGATGATGAAACTCCTACTGGCTGCACCTTGGCCAGTTGAGCATCAGCCAAGCCTTCCCAGGCCTCCAGTTTGCTTCTTGAGCCATTTACTATAGTGCAACTCATGAGCCTGCATGGCTCAGATTTTTACATGCCATTCTGCTATCTCTTAGAACTGGTGTAAAGGCAAGTCTTCACCCTCTGGATTGATATGCTTGTCTGCCTGAACAAAGTCATGGGGCCTCATGACTATCTTCATAAGTATCACTCTCAAAGTATCATGATAAGCAGTCCATGACCTTATTTCATTCTCCTTTAACATATGTTATATCAAATTGGTAATGTGACATATAGTTAATCCATTGGCACTGTTTCAGGGACAAATGAACTTGAGTTTTGAACAACTCTAATGCTTTATGATCTGTTATGATATGGATCTCATATCTCATCAACTTATCTTCCCATTTCAGGAGAGCTTCCAATATTGTGAGTGTCTCTAACTCATGTATGGCATAATTCTGTTGCACAGTTGTAAACTTGTATGACATGAATCCTGCAAGTCTGCAGGCTTGCCAGGTCTTGCCCTGGCCAAACATGGCCCCTATGCCCATCTTTGATGTATTGCAAATGAGCCATATCAGTTCATTGAGGCACAAATCAATTTGGCATATAATTGGCATTTTAGTGCAGATTTGCTTAATCATTTCAAAGCACTGCTGATGCAGTGGTTGCCAATGAAATGGGGACCTGTTCTGGGTCATAGCAACAAGAGGGTGTCAGGACCCTGCCAGTTGTCCTCCAACAACCCCATCATCTCTGACATCTACCTAAAAACTCCCAGCCCAACCCTCAATTGTCTCTGCCCTCTACCCAGACCTGACCCACAACCTGCATAGCATTGGATCACCAGCCTGCATGTTTCCAAGTCCCAACCCTGACAACTCTCTTTGAATGTGCCTTATATATCACTAGATCACCAGCAAGACATCTTTCTGAGTCCCAATGCATTCCTAGGGGCTGTCCCAGCTTCAAGACACCCTATCCCATAACTTCACCCTTAGGGCCTGCTTTGGACCACATTTAGGCCCTGCTACAATAGGGGCCAAGCCCTGGGGTAGGTGCTACTCACCTGAAGACCCCCTTCCATCCCCAACTCTCCCCAGAGACCTCAAGTATATAGCTCCAGAACCTTGCAGTCAGTCAGTAGTCTTGATATTACATACTTTCATCTACTTCTCATCTCTCTAGTCTCTCTGCTTCTACTCTTGATCAATCTATCTATCTTTTCTTCTCTTTTAACCCCCTGGCATAGTTGTCTCAGCCTACAGAACATCTCCATAGACTTCAACCACCTCTATCCTTGCCTTAACAACTCCAGGACATTGCCTAGTGCCTGGATCAAGCCCAGAACATTCATACATTCCCATTTCAGTCATCAACTAACCAACTAGCAGATTCTCACTCTTAGAAGTGAGCTCTTAAGTACTCTGGACCTGACATAATATCAAGACTCCCCCTGCTCATCAGACACTCAATGGCCCACTATGCTGGCCCTCCCTACTGGCCCACCACTGCCTATGCTATGGACTCCTATGGCAACTCAATTGCACCAACCTATTATGAGCAACCTATGGTTACCCCCCAAAACAACCAGACCCCCTTCCTGCAACCACCCCCTTTCCAACTCTTGCATTAGTACTGGCTAATAGCCATGCACAGATTTGGGCTGGGACCTTTGGTAAGTCAGGGCCCAGCCCCCAACTGGCATTCCCTAGTGCCTCCCCCTGCACAGGACCCCTATGCAGGACCACACCCAGAAGGCCCACTGGAAGCTCTGAATGCTGGGTGGAATACTCCAGTACCTACCAGTACTGGTCCTTTTGTTGCTGGAGCAGGGCATGTATCCAGGGCCAAGAGCTACTTGCTTCTAGCCCCAACTATATACCCAACATCTTCCCAAAGGGGGCCTATGGCAGCTCCAGCTGTCCTTATGCCTCCTATATCTATGGGATTTGGAAACATGCCCCAGATGAGAGGGAACTCCCTGCTTTGGCAGGAAGAGTGCATGATAGACTACTCTAGGCAACATAGCACAATCCTACAGGAACTTTGACTCCTACAAGTGGACTTCTCCTGACAGACCCAGAGTCTCCTTGAGAAACTAGGGCAACCTACTTTGGAGGCTACTGCTAAAGTCTGGGTGGACTGTCTGGTAATGTTTTTTAAGCTTTATGAGCAAGGGAACCTACCAGCACAAACCCTTGACCTTCTCTGAGGCAACATCTCCTTGTAGAATAAGCTGTACAACATAGTCAGGGAAATCCACATATTGCCATCACCAGGAAGGTTCAAGGACCCCTCCAACCCTATGTACTCCTTCTACCTGCAACAAAAAATGGACCAGGTGCCCCTCTAACTCACCAAGGCTCTGAATGCTGGAAACCAACATTAAAATGACCTGGATGCAGCCTCTGCCCTACTCCAAAACCTCAACTCCTTTAGCAGGCTATTCAACCAGCCTATGGCTAGGACAGTGGGACTCTCAGCCCAACCCTACTCTAACTTGGCCCCAGGTGCAAGGACCTTCCATACATGAGACCAAAATCCCCCCTCAGCTATGCCTGCCACAGAGAATGGCAAGGACACTTAGTCCAAACACACCTTCAGCTATATCAATAAGAAACCTCACATAGGACTTATGATAGATGCTCTGTCACCCCAAAACCCCCAAACCCAGGACCCTCCCCTGCATTTCAACCTTTGCAACCCCCCTGCCCACCCCCACCCCTTTCTCCCCTTTCTCCCAGCACTAGTGCCAGCACTCATGGCATCAACTGACCTCTCTCTGGGCCTAAAACAATAAGGAGGCCACTTTGGACCCCTTAAAGAACCATTTAAACCATCCAGGGACCTCTTCAGACCACCAAAGGATCCTTTTGGACCCCCTGGTGGACCCCCTAGTGGGCTCCCCTTCAGACCCCTTGGCAGACCCCTGGAATGGGTCCCTGGGGGACTACTCCTTGAGCCAGGACAAGAAGCACCCCCAGGGGAAGGACTCCTGGGAGGAGGCCCTCCCAGAGGGTGGAGACCTGCTATAGGCACATTCCCACCTGGAGGGGCAGAGAACCATTATTACTACTATTACAATGCCACCCCTCCCTCCCAAAACCTCAAAGAGTAGGCAGAAGCCAACAAAGTCCACAAAGTTCTAGCTCACAAAGGTTGACTAGACATCCAGAAGCCAGAACCCTTCCATAGTTGTAACCTCTGAAAGTGGCACACCTTGCTAGTACAGTGTCTCAACATGTTCCTGAGAAAGCCAAACACCTTTGTCACTGACAAAGCCCACATCATGTTTGCCTCCTTCTACCTGCAGGGGATTGCCCTAGACCACTCCACAGCCCCTTCTCCAGTACAACCCCTGCCACCCACTATTCTCTGACTGGGAAGCCTTTGTGCAGGAATTCTTGTTGAAGTTCAGGGTTTATGACACTGTCACTGAAGCTAAAAGGAAGCTTGTGTCACTCTGAATGTCTCTAGAAGAACACTTCACAATGTTTGTAATCTAGTTTGAGAAGGAGGCCTACAAGACTGGCTGGAATTATCACACATTGCACTTCCAACTCAATGAAGCTCTTTCAAACAAATTCACAAGGTTCTCTACCTTATACCAAAGCAGTCTACCTACAAGGACCTCAAGAGCCTCATCACCCACATCAATCAACACTACTGGGAAGACTCCACCAGCTTTGGGACCAGCCACTGAGGGTACTCCTTCTGCCTCTTGGGGGGACCCTGATAGCCCCAACAACCACAACCCCCTAATCCCACTACAACCATCCCCTCTGTCTGGAACTCTAATTGACCCAGCCCTGGAAATGCCACATGACCTCCTGCCTGACTACAGGCAGTCACCTTAGATCCTGATGACTAAGACAACATCTTGACACAGGGTGATAGTGACTCTGAGTCTGTGAGCAAAGACCCAAAGGATGAACTATTACAGGCTAACCAGTTGTGACAGCTGGACCAGCTTTGGGTAGCCATTTCCAAGGAAATGAAGGAGCAGTGACATAGGGCTGAGATATCCCTGCTCTGTGGTAGGCCTGGGTACTTTGTCCAGGAATGCCCAGAGCAAGGTACCCTCAGAGGAGCTGTCTGGACTATAGATGGGGATAAGTTTGAGTACCAGTATATGGAAAACAAGTCTGCAATTTAGCTGACTCAGAAGATGCACTAAATTGCAGAATTGACCCTGACATCTTCTCTGCCATGGTTTCTCACATGATGCTTTGGTACTGGCTCTAGACACCCTCACAGCCTACCTATTCTCCTGATCCTCTCAATCTTTCCTGCTTTGCACCTCCCTCATCCCTTTCCCCTGCTCCAACACTGTCAATACTTTGGTAGACAGTGGAGCCAAAGACAACTTTGTCAACAATGACTGGAACCATCTCTCCTCCCTTCCCCAGATTCATTTGCCCAGCCCCATCCAGCTTCAATTGTTTGATGGCAGGTTGTCCTCTGCTGGAGAAATCATCCACTACACATATGTTCCCCTACACTTCAAGAATAGCACACAACTCAAGCTCCAGATGCTTATCACTCAGCTGCACAAATCTGCCCCTGTAGTCCTGGGCCTTCCCTGATTATGCTCCATCAACCCTTGCATTGACTGGTGAACCCTCACCACAACCCTGGACTGCATAGACCCCTTCACCATCCCCTTCTCTCTCCTCTCTAACTTGGACCTGATGAAGGCTGGGAGACTTGGCAGACTGTACTCAACCTTGGCATGATCTTTCATCATTGATGTCACCCTCTAATCCATGAATACCACTCATGCTATGCTACTGGACAGTGGGGCTATGGGAATCTTTGTCAGTATGGAGCTGGGCCTCCCAGACAAGGCATTAGATGTTCTGGTTGAGCTGAAACTCTTTGATAGAAACCTGACACTCTCTGGAACAATCTCCCATCACCATATTGACAGCATCTGCCTCACTAATGGCCTCAATTTCCCCATTGACCTCCAGGTCACCCAGTTACACCCCACCACCCCAATCATCCTTGAATTACTCTGGTTACATAAGGCCAACCCAGACATTGACTGGTCCTCAATGAGTATGATGTTCAACAGTAAGGATGCTCAACTGGCCACTAGAATATTGCTCTGGCCCTGATTCTTCCCCACTATTGAGGACAAACCCAACCCCAACTCCCCCCCCCACTCCAGACCCTGACTCTCCCCTCCAAACCTTGTTGCAGGACCTTAGAGGGGGGGATGGGAATTGCAACACTGACAAGCCTCACCCTGCAGAAAACCTTGACATCCCCATTCCCCCTTCCACACCCTCCCCTGTGACCATGTCCTCCTCTACAACTTCCTCTCCTAAAAGCCCTCCTCAACCTCTGCCCCCCAAACCCTTTTCACCCAACATTTCCTGCAACAAGTTCTGAGGGCCATCCTTTCCCCAAACCACTTCCCCCTATCCAAGAAACTCTTAGACCTCAAACAAGGAGACCCCTGGACATAGTCCTTACATCATAGGGGCTGCCCCATTTGCCAGAATCCTCTGCAACAGGACCCAGGCCTATTAGCTGTATGTAACCCCCATTGAACATCTACAAGCCCGGAAACCTCCAGATTCTGTTGAGTCCAAGGAGGACATTCTGCATGAGGTTGTACCCCCTGAATACCATGAGTTTGTGGATGTATTCTTGGAAGGAAGTGCCAAGAAGCTCCCCCTGCACTGGCCCTATGACCACCAGATTGATCTAGAAGACAGGGCCTTCCCCCCCTTCAGGAAGGTCTACAACATGTCAAAAACCAAGCTCTGGGCCCTTAAGGACTATGTGGACAGCATGCTGGAACAGGGCTTCATTCAACCCTCCTCTTTTCCCACCAGAGCCCCAGTCCTCTTTGCTAAGAAAAAGGACAGCATGCTCTGTCCCTGTGTTGACTACTGAGGGCTCAATCAGATCACAAAGAAGAACCAGTACCCACTCCCTCTCATTGGGGACCTTGTAGACAGACTCCAGAGTGCCAAAGTGTATATGAAGATTGACCTCTGCTCTGGGTACAATAATGTTCACATCACTCCTGGACATGAGTGGAAGACTACTTTCCAAACCCAATATGGGCTCTTTGAATACCTGGTAATGCCCTTTGGGATGACCAACTCCCCCACTATATTCCAGTACTTCATGAACAACATCTTCCACAACATAAATAACATTTTTATGGTAGTATGCCTGGATGACATCCTTGTCTACTCCAACTCCCTTGCAGAATACTGGGTTCATGTTCAGCATGTCCTGGAGCAACTCTGACAGCACAACCTCCATGCTAAACCCAAGAAATGCTCCTTCCACACTCAGGAGGTTGAGTATCTGGGCATCATTGTCACTCCAGGAGGCATCCACATAGATCCAGACAAGGTCAATGCCATCACCAGCTGGCCCCAGCCATGGAACATGAAGGAACTATAGTCCTTCCTTGGTTTTGTGAACTTCTATTGGAGGTTGATTGACAATTACTCTGGGATTATGAAAAAGCTCACTCACCTAACCTGGAAAGGCACCCCATAGAACTGGGACTCAGACTGTCAAGACATCTTCAAACTCCTTAAAGCTGCCTTCACCTCTGCCCCCATCCTTCAGCACTATGACCCTTCCCTCCCCATTATCCTTGAATGCAATGCTTCTGACTACACCCTTACCAGAATCCTCTCCCAGACTGAACCTAACACCCAGGAACTCTGCCCCATTACATTCTATGCCCAAGAAAGACTGAGAGGATTGGGAGGAGAGGTAGGCTGTGAGGGTGTTCAGAGCCAGTACCAAAGCATCATGTGAGAAACCATGGCAGAGAAGATGTCAGGGTCAATTCTATGATTCAGTGCATCTTCTGAGTCAACTAAACTGCAGACTTGTTTTCTGCATACTGGAACTCAAACTCATCTCTGTCTATGGTCCAAATGGCTTGTCCAAGGGTGCCCTGCTCTGGGCATTCCTGGACAAAGTGCTTGGGCTTGCCATAGAGCAGGCATACCTCTGCCCTGCATTGCTGCTTCTTTGTTTCCTCAGGGACAGCTACCTAAGGCCAGTCAGGCTGTTGCAACTGGTTAGCCTGTAATAATTTGTCCTTTGGGTCTTTGCTTGCAGACTTAGGGTCACTGTCACCCTGTGTCAAGGCATCATCCTGGTTGCTGGGATCCAGGGCAACTGCCTATAATTGGGCAGGGGGACATGCAGTGTTATCAGGGCCAGGTCAATAAGAGTTCTGGGTAGGGGGGGCTAGTTATAGTGAGATTGGGGAGTTGTGGTTGTCAGGGCTGCCAGGATCCCTCTGATAGGTGGGAGGAGTACTCTTGGTAGCTGGTCTCAGAGCTGGCAGGGTCTTCCCAGTAGTGCTAATCAATGTGGGTGATGAGGCTCTTGAGGTCCTTATAGGTGGACTGCTTTGGTGCAAGGTGGAGGACCTCATAGATTTACTTGGAGAGGGCTTCATTGAGTTGGAAATGCAATGCATGGTAATTCCAGCCAGTCTTGTAGGCCTCCTTCTTGACCTGGACCACAAACATTGTAAAGTGCTCCTCTGGAGACATCCAGAGTGACACAAGCTTCCTTTTAGCCTTGGTAACAGTGTTATAAACCCTGAACTTTAATAAGAATTTCTGTATGAAGGCTTTCCAGTTAGAGAATAGTGGGTGGCAGGGGTTGTACTGGAGAAGGGCTGTGTAGTGGTCCAGGGTAATCTCTTACAGGTAGTAGGAGGTGAATGTGACATGGGCCTTGTTGGTGGCAAAGGTGTTCAGCTTTCCCTGGAACATGGTTGAGACATTGTACCAGGAAGGTGCATTATTTCCAGAGGTTACAACTATGGAAGGATTCTGGCTTCTGGATGTCCAGTTGACCTTTGTAAGCTAGAGCCTTGTGGACTTCATTGGCTTCTGCCCAATCTTTGGGGTTCTGGAGGGGAGGGGCAGTATTATAGTAGTAGTAGTAGTGATTCCCTGCCCTTCCTAGTGGGAATGCACCTATGGCAGGGCCCCAACCTCCAGAAGGGCCAGCTTCCAGAACTCCTCCACCAGGAAGCACTCCTCATTCAGGCCTAGGGGATGGTCCCCCTGGGATGGATCCCAGGGGTTTGCCAGGAAGTCCAAAGGGGGGTCTACTGAGGGGTCTGCCAAAGAGTTCAAAAAGATCCTCTGATGGTCCAAAGGAGTGTCTGGGTGGTCCAAATGGTCCTCCAGGGGGTCCAAAGTGTCCTCCCTGAAGTTCTGAGCCTAGGGTGGAGTTGGTTGCTGCTGTAGGGGAAGGTCCTAGGTTTGGGGGGTTTTGGAGTGGCAGAGCATCCATTGTGAGTCCCATGCAGGGTTTCTCATCAACATAGCTGAGAATGTATTTGAACCAATTGTCTCTGCCATTCTCTGTAGCAGGTGTAGTTGGCAGGGGGGGGGGGGGTTTTAGTAAGTACAGAAGGTCCTTTCACCTAGGGCCTAGTTGGAGTGGGGTTGG
>JABCKS010024947.1:21135-43286 GCA_018851325.1 Termitomyces sp. DKA19 | reverse complement strand
TTGCTGATATAGTTTACCAGCCCCACAAAGCATTGGATATCATTGTAGGTTCTAGGAATGCACCATTCCTGGATCCTAGTCAATTTAGACTCATCAGGATGAATACTCTGATTGTCTATAATGTGCCCTAAGTACTCTATATGCTCAGCATAGAGTTCACACTTCTTCTACTTAAGGTAGAGCTGGTTTTGGCATAGTCATTCGAATACTATGCCAAGATGGTGCTTGTGATCCTCAATGGAATCAGAGTAGACAAATATATCATCTAGATAAATATGTATCCATTTTCCTATGATATCCCAGAAGATGGACATCATTAGGTGCTGGAATGTAGCTGAAGCATTACAGTCTCCAATCTGCATAATATGGCTATAATACATTCCTGTAATAGTCATAAATGCAGTTTTGGATATGTCCAATGGACATATCCATACCTGCTCATATGCATCAGTGAGGTTGATTTTTGACCTCACTCTTGCATGAGCTACATCTTTGTGTATGACCTCCTGATTGGGTAAGGGCATCATGTCCTTAACCATATTGTCATTATGCTGGCAAGCATCTAAAGCTGTTTGCAATGTTCCATCCTTCTTTGGAATATAGAGAAGGGGTACAGCCTAATTAGCTATACATGGCTCCCACCATTTTGCCTGCACATAGTAATCAATTTTCACTCTGAGCTGGTCCTGAAGGAATTACAGACACTATGGCATAAAGTACAAGTACCTTTTTAACTTGTCAATGAGGTTAATCTCATGATTAACCTCTCTCCATGGAGGAAGCTCCTCCTTGGTGCCATTTATGATATTGTGGTACTATTTGTATCACTGCTGCTGTAGACATGGGATATTATCTCATGTCAACCTAGGCTTTGCAGCCTGGTCCTTCTCTCTATGATTCCAAGGAATCTGTTGATCCTTGGTTCCTGTATGAATGGTATTACTACATTCATACTTCCCTTGTAGTGCCACCAGACAAATGTCACACTCATCTAGTATATTGAGTCAATTCTTTGACTCCACTCTCAGCATAGGAGCCCAACAAAACTCTTGTGGTTTCAAAATCTCCTCTGGGATAATATGCCAGAATACCTCTCCACAAGTCCTCACCCTTTTGGGGGCTTCCCATGCACTCAGGTCTATCATGACCTGATTCCACTTCTGCAGCATATGTGGGTCAAAGTCCCACTCTCTCATAGACTTAGGCACCAGCATGTCCCAAATCTTTCTACTAGTCTCAATCTTGACCAGTTGAGGTTGGGCACTGGCCAATACTGGTTGCTTTGAAACTCTCTGAGCTTCTCCAGCTCTGCCCTCCTTCCCTCTTTCATGAGGAGTATCACTCTCCTCACTCACTTCTAGGGGCACACCAGTCCATAGTAGTACAGTGCTTCCAGCCTGTGCTTCCATTGACTCCATACATTCCTCACTCAGAGAAGGCCTACTGCCAGCCATGCATTATGGACTCTTGTTATCATGATGCTTTTCTGTAGTCCAGAAACACTGCAGGCATCCATCAGCCTCATCCAACCCCAGCCTTTGCACTGGTATTACCACTCCATCAATGATCACTTGATTATTGTTAAAGTCCAATTGGACTTTATGTTCCCTCATAAAAGGGGTGCTAATAATCATATCATACCAGTCAAAGTTTGCAATGTCCATATAGACATTACTGTACTTCATCAGCACTTTTATGGTCACTCATGTACCATAGTTTATAATGGAATGACTGCCAATTGTTCCTAGCTGTAGGGTAATTGGAGTAGCCAATGTGGCCACTCAAACTCCAGCAATATGTGTGAAAGATAGTGTGAGCCCTGATGTAGTGCTCCCCAAATCCCAAAGCATCCATGCCTGGTGACCATTAACCTCTACCCAGGTTACCAGACACTCCTTATTTACAACCGAGACCACTGGTTGCTCCATAGCAGACTTGTCTGCCAATGATTTTACCTTGTGTATTTGCACTTAGTTAGGACAATTTTCCTGTAGATCATCCCCATATCTATAATCAGTGAGGGCATAGATTCCCTCACTATCACTGTCACAAGTATAGTACTTGTTATCATATGTCTCCAATTCAATATATTCATCCTAAGGTAGGAACTCTGGTCCAGACACATCAGCCTCTTCACCAGATCCCTGGTCATAAGTGCTATCTGAATCTGGTTTGTCCTTGGATGTCTTGGATGGCACTACAATGTGCACTACTCATATATTCCCTTATAGAGCTACTTTATGCAGCTTCTGGCAGTCCCAAGCAAAGTGGCCCTTCTTGCCACAGTTGTAGCAAGTAGTTAGGATTGTCATATCCTGAGGGAGTTGACCAACAGCATTGGTCACCCCCTTTGGCCCTGGCTCACCCACCACCTGTCAAGGTTTTGACAGTGCTCCTTGCCCTAGGGCACTACACCCCAGGCCTTAGGGTGATGACTGAGTCACCCAATGTCTTATTGGTGTGTAAGGTCCTCAAGGAACCTCTCACCTTGGTGGCTGATCCTCACTACACTTATGAGATACTGTGACATTACATCCTGTATGATATTTGCTGTGCTCCAAGTAGTGTGCAGCAGTCTTCTGACTGCTCTTGTAGGCTCTAGCCTCAGAAACAAATTCCTCTATGGTATTTACTTCCAGGGCTAGTCTCCCATCACATATGAGAGTAACAAGGATATTGGAGGGAATACTCTCCAAAAACTGCTCTCAGATTGTGAATTTATTGGGAAACACAGCCATATTCTGAGCCTGATCCAGCAGGACATCATAGAAGCCCTGTACACCCTCTTCAACCATATACCTAACTCTGCAGAATGCATCACAAACATTCTGCATTGTAGATGGTTGGACAAAGCAATCATACAGACCAAGGACCATGTCCTTGAATATCCAGTGTGCCTGCACCCAATTTACATGTATAACATGGTGCAGGTACCATTTGAGTGCTGAAGCACTTAAATAGTCCATAAGAGCAAGAATTTTTTCATGTTCTCATTCCTCTCCACCTAGCTGAGCCATTGCATAATTTACACATACACTCATAAGCTAGTTTTCAAGTTCACTGAACTTGGATGATTCCATATAAGGATTAATAACCTTTAAAGATTCAGGTCATTTACCTTTTACTTCTTCTGGCATTACTACTTGAACAGCTTTTAGCTGTTTGATAGTTGCCCACAGACAATCATGCATCATCTGCCTATAAAACTTGTGCACTTCTTTCACTCCAGGAGTGGCAAACTGCCCACAGTGCTGAGGAGGCATCTCAAACCTCCTTGGCTGCCACAACTCCATACCCTCTTGAGGGTATAACTGTCTAGTATAGCCAATATTAGCCATTTTTGAATCCACCACCATACTTCCTAAGTGTGTTGATAGATTTACTGTGGCTGACACAGGTTGGAGAGATCCCCTTCAAGTCTCAGAAGCTCTGGGGTGGGCCTCACCTTCCTCCTGCTTCACTATTGGAGGGAGTTCTAATTGAACTCCACTCACATTTTGAGTGTCAATGGGAATGTTTCCCTAGAACCTGACATCCTGATCTTCTATGAAAGACTGACCATAGTCTTTCAAATCTCCCTGCCGGAAATTTTGTAGAATGACCTGGTTGTTCCATGTCAAGCCCTGTCATTGGGTCATATCATGCTGTATTGAGGCACAATTAGGATCTACTGTGAAGGCAGATCCTCCCTCAGTCAATGCAGCTTCATTAGGAACAATTGTTCCTAATGCTGCTCTCCTCTGGTGCTCCATTGTGGCCTGCCTGAACCCATAATTCTGGGGAGTTTCCCCTGGCTGTTGAGGAGCTTGAAGCATTGAAAATGCTTCATTGACCAGAGACAATAACAATGGTTCATCCTTCTTGGACAGAGGAGACAGCCAATCCAAGGATACTTGAGATCCTTGAAGCTGTTTCCTCTGGAGGTATTCTTTCACCTCTTGTTCCAGGAAGTCAATGTAGAGTTTGATGAACTCTTCAGGGGCCTTGGGAATAATATTATCCCCTAAACTTCACTGAATTGCAATATGTTTAGCCACTCTGGCAGCTAACTATTGTCTAGTGGAGGCTTTGGGAACCTCCACATGATCCCTTCAGAATGCAAGAACTCTCCAGTTGAGAACCTCATCCAGGCCCACTTTGTGATCTGTATCTTAGGTATCAGGTGCTTCCTCAGGGACTATCTCAATGTAGGCTGAGAATATTGTTCTCCTCCCTATACCTGATGATGGGTCAGCTTGTGATGGAGCTGACTTCTCTACATAGAGTTCCCTATGGGTACCTTGCACACCTGTCAAGGTGTGCTGAGGTTGCATAGCAGAGCTCTCTTGTAGCTCAGTCTGGCTTACCACATAATACACACTGGAAGAGACTGCTCCAGTCTCTCTACCTTGTACAGATTGTTGACCATTATCTGATAGTCAAGTGGGCATAGCAGAAAAAAGGCCTCCTGGCATTCCTCCACCTCCCACACTCATGGCACAATGTGATGTGGCATCACTTCCTACTCCCTGTGGAGCACTCTGAGATGCTCCACTCACTGAGTTCCCAAGATCATGCCCAGAAATTCCTCTCTCCATAGACATTGATATGCCCACACACTACTATAATGGAGCAAAACCATTCTAGTACAATCACAGATAGTAAAGTTAGAACTCCTTTTGAGGAAGTTCAGTCACTTGCCATAGCAAAGATAGTCAATGTAGGTTGACTTAAAAAAATGTAATGCTGTTACTGAGCCTTTCACACACTAGACTATAAGTCAGAACCTATCTATTGATTCTGGCTACAGTTGTGCAAAAAAGACTACTTGAGGTTATGTAAGTAACCTCATGACTTATATAGTAATTACATAAAGAATAATTAGTAATAGCTATAAAATAATAATAATTTTATATTATATGATGTAACATATATGATCCATTACATATCCTCTCCCCCTAATTGGAAGTCTTGTTGACTGTCTCTGCAGTACTAAAATCTACACAAAAATAGACCTCTGCTCTAGCTACAACAACATCCAGATTGCCCTGGGACATGAATGAAAAACTGCCTTCTGCACCCACTATAGTCTGTTCAAGTACCTCATAATACCTTTCAGAATGACAAACTCTCCCACCACCTTCCAGTACTTTATGTATGACATCTTCCATAATATGAACAATGTTTTTATCATTGTGTACTTGGACAACACCTTGATCTACTCTGACTCCCAAGAGGAACACCTAAAACATGTCCACCACATTCTGGAATGACTCTAGGAATATCACCTCCACACCAAACCCAAGAAATGTTCCTTCCACACTACAGAGGTCAAATACCTTGGAGTTATCATCACTTTGAATGGGGTATGCATGGAACCAACAAAGGTTGAGGCCATTCTCAACTGGCCCCCACCCTAGAATGTAAAAGAGGTACAATTCTTCCTGAGGTTTGCCAACTTCTACTGCTAGTTTATCAACAACTACTCTGGGATCACCAAACCTCTTGATTGGCTTATTCAGAAGGACACTCTCTGGGACTGGGATAGTAAATGCTAAAGTGTGTTCACCCTCCTTAAGAAACCCTTCACCTCCACTCCAATTCTCCACCACTTTGACCACACCTTACCTATAGTACTTGAATGCAATACTTCTGACTATGCCATTACCAGGATACTCTTGCAGTTGGATTCTGAAAGAAAGGACCTTCACCCTGTTGCCTTCTACACTTGTTCAATAATCCCTGTCAAGCTGAACTACAATATCTATGACAAGGAACTCCTCACCATTGTCAAGGCCTTATAGCAGTAGAGAGCCTACCTTAAAGGAGCTCTGCATTGCATCCAAGTCTATTCTGACCACAACAACTTCTAATACTTCACTACTACCAAACAACTCAGCCAACAACAAGCTTAGTGTCCAAAACTCTATCCAAGTATAACTTCACTATCTACTACCACCCCAGCATGAAACCCAACACCCCTACCCAGAGGCCTGACATGTACCTAAAGAGGGCATTTGAGGTTAAATGGAATGCATTTAACCATTGGGTGGTAATCCCCCTTGAACCTCTATGCTGTGCTGATTATGAACAAAGAAATTTTTCACCAAATCCAAAATGCACCCCCAGACAACTTCTTTACTTAGAATAAATCCTAGAATCTTTTTGCTGATGAATCAATAACCAGCCAACCCTCATGTTGTCCCTGGACTATTGACTCTTACTCCAGAACAGGAGGATCTATGCTCTGGACCACAAATTCATCTGCTCTAACATCTTCTGACAGCATCATGACCATAAACTCTGGGGACACCCAGGAATAAATAAGACCCTCCAGCTCATCTCCTAGACTTACTTTTGGCCAGAAATGAAGAAGGATTTCACATGATATATACAAGCTTACAAATCCTGCCTTTAAGCCAAGGTACCCTGCCATCACCCCTATGGCCTGTTAAAACCCCTCCCCATTGGCTGCCATCCCTGGTCCTCTATATCAATGGACCACATTATCAAGCTCCTCAAATCCAAAGGCTTCAATACAATTCTCATGTTTGTCTGCCAGCTCACCAAGCAAGCTCTATTCATTCCCTGCTGTACTATGAATAATGCTCCAGAGCTTGCCTAGCTATTCCTTGAGCATATTTTTTCCAAGCACAGACTCCCAGATGACATTATCTCTAACCACAGACCTCTATTTATCTTCTAATTCTGGCAGTCACTATGCAAGGCTCTGGAAAGGAAATCAAAACCAACCTTTTGACTGCCTATCACCTGAAGACCAATGGACAGACTGAACAATTAAACCAGACATTGGAGCAGTATCTCCACCTTTACATTAACTATTCACAGAATGACTGACACACAGAGCTCCCCCTTGCCAAGTTCACTTACAACAATACCTCCCACTCCACCACTGGAGTTTCCCCTTTCTACACCAACAAGGGATATAACCTCTGCCTCACCCTATCACTTAAGGACATCCCTTTCTACATTGCCCACAAAGTTGCAAAAGACCTCCAGTCTCTCCACCAGTTCCTTCAGGACAAAATCAATACTATCAACCAAGCCTACTCCAAACATACCAATATCTAATATGACCCTACCCTCAACTAGTCTACTAGAATACTGGTATGGCTCAACTAGCACAATTTCAAGACCTGCAGACCCTCCATCAAGCTTAACCATAAAAGGCTTGGTCTCTTCAAGATCATCTGAAAGGTTTCCACCCATACTTATAAGCTTGACCTACCTCTAGGTATAAAAGGCCTCCACTCAGTATTCCATGTCCAACTCCTTGAGAAATATGCCCCAGACCCCTTCCCCAGACAGCAAGCTAGTCAACCACTACCCATCAAAGTCAAGGACAGATACTACTACAAGGTCAACCACATTCTTGACTCCTAAATTCTCTGGGGATGACCCCACTACCTTGTCCACTGGAAAGGTTACAGATCCAAAGACAACACCTGAGAACTCTACAAGAACCTTACTAGCACCCCCACCAAACTCTGGGATTTCCACCACCATCATCCCACAAAGCTCCAGGACCCTCAGGACTAGTTGATACAGACAGTACTAGTGGACATAACCCTTGCCTCTGAATTCATTAGGGATTCAACTTCTGCAAGAAACTCCCTGTATATTTTAAATCTTTTTTCTTGCAACTCAATAATTGACTCCTCACCATTGCAGCCAAAGGTCAAGAAATAATGTAATTACAGAACTAGAAGTACAGATATATGATAAAAAGGTGGAAGACTATAACAAAAAAGCAACCCCAAACTCCAGACTACCTTTACCTAGTCCTGATTCCACCTTCCTACCAGATCCATCTACATCTAGTCCACCACCATTGCCAGAATCTCCAGGTAACTTGGAAGGAGCTCTCCTATATTAGTTGCCAACTTCCACTATAACCCTGGGCCTACCATGTTTTGCTGCTAATGCCCTGCCAGTAGTCTTTCTATCTAGCTCACACCTTACCCTATCTAGCTTACACCCTACTCCAGCTCTGCTAGATAGTCCCCAGGCATTTGTGCTGGCCTATCCTGAATCAATGTGAAGGCTGCAGTTGCTCCTTTAAGAAGGATCCAGTACTCCTAGTCTACAAGTCCCATTAGTAGATTCAAAATGACAGAAGGCAGATGCTCACATATTACTTCCTGCCTCCCTAAGGCCACCTTGTTGGCCAGCCACTCCTTACACCTCCTCCCCTCCTTGATTGCTGCCTGAGAGGCCTCTGCCTTAGGGCCATCCCATCCTTCCTTCCAACTTGCCTATGACTCCAGCTGAGCCAACTACTCCTGTAAACCCTGCACCTCCAGCAATTGTTCTGTAGCTCTCCATGCTGATTCTTCCTGCTCCCTTCATACTGCATCCTGATCTTTGCTCAGTCACCAGATCTTCTCCTATACTGCTAACAGCCTCTTCACTACCTTTACTTGCCACTGAAGCAATTACTCCAATATAGGGATAGTGGAGTCAGAGGTCCTCAATGCTGGGGAATTGACTCTGAAAGATCCATGAGGGCCCTGGACCCTGAAGAATATATATGGAGCTTTGGGGGACCCCCTATTGCTGCCCCAACCTAGGACCTCTTACTGGGTCTGGCTTCCAGAGAAGGAGATGCCTTCTGCTTTTTCTTATCCCATACAGCTAATGCCTTCTCCCTGCAACCCCCTTGTAGAGAACCCACCTTGCCTGGAGGAGCACCCTCTTACAATCTCCCCTTGTGCCCTCCTCCATCTGCCCCCTCACTCAGTCTGTCTCCCAGCCCTGCTCCACAACTGTATAACTCACCTGCCACTCTAGAGAAACCAAGCACTTCTTGTACCTTGTATGGCACAGGAGACAGACCAAGAAGTCCTAGCAGGACTCTGCTACTAGCACCTTGAATTCACATTTCTTTCCCATTTCTTTCCTCAGCCTGACACCATGCTAACAGCAGGGGGCCCTACATCCAACTTACTGCCTCTATAAACTTCTCTAGTGTGACCTTTACTTACAAGACCCACTGCTCCTCTAAAACAACCCAGATCACTCCTGGCCCCAGGCTAGGTTATAGTGAGTGCACTGAAGGAGCCAAGATGAGCCATGAGAACAAACTCAGGGTCTGGGAAGCACCTTTAAACAACTCTGCCACTACTGTGTGCAACTCTGAAGAAAAAACAGAGGAATTAGTCAAACCAAGTCAGAGAATCATTGCACTCATGACTACAATACATTCAGTCCATCCTCTTCCAGTTCTGCTGTTTGTTGAACTCTGTCTGACAATCCTCATATTTCCTCCATACCTCTGTACAGTTGTCATCTAAAGGTGGAGGAGTGGGAAACATGGATGATGCTGAAGTTAATGTTGAAGGAGGAAGTGAAAACATATGAAGGATTAGAAAGTACTGGAGTTTATCCTGACTCCTTTTTATTTGTCTAGGATCAGCTTCCTGATAGACAAAGGCCATATTTTGACTTTGATCCACATACTGCCATTGCTTGCTGCAGATTAATCAATATTGCTTCAACTTTAAATTGCTCTGGCACACTGATACTGACTTTCCATGCCCAGTCCTGCCCCACATATCAAGAGTCTCAATTGCTAGAGGGGAGGTGATGTCACAATCTATTTCTGGACCTCCAGACCTCTCCCCAACATCTCCCCCTCCCTGAAGAACCCACTAGCATTCTCTTGACCCATCTGACCTTCCAGCAATCTCCAATGCTCCTCTGGCAATCCCCAACACTCCTCTGGCAATCCCTGATGCTCCTTTAGCAAGCCCTGACACTTCCCCTGATCCCAATGCATGCCTAACCCTCCTTTCTGGAAATATCTCAACAATCACATTATGAATTGCACTCCTATACTACTTTGGCCTGCTGACTGATCAGAACCAACACCCACCAGACCCATATATCTCCAACAGGCCCACCATCTGACCCACCTTCTCTGGAACAACTCCTCTAGTCAGTATATAAGTTGTAAAGCAGTACTTACTAAGGGTAGTCTTGATATTTCCAATATTCTTTAGTTATATTTGTACCAGTCTCTGTTTTAACTCTATCTCCATCTCTAGTCTCATTTTCTCAGATCTATCTCTTTTATCTCTGTCACATTTCATCTCTGTCTCATCTTACCTATCTCCTTTTCTCTTTTTGTGTGTCTAAGTTCCCTTGTCTCCCTGATCCACTCTGGCCTGCCATTATAATCCATGTTCACACTTTTACAATTCTAAATGTTCACCACTAACTCCAGACTTCCTACTCCAACTTGCACCCAACTCTAGCTCTCTGCCAACAAGACATTGTACCCTGTCTTAAGCCTTTCTGGTCTCCTCTGGACTTGACCAAACTACCTCCATTCACCTACAACCACCCATACTTAAAGTCTAGACCACTCCAGAATGCCAGGTTATAAGTGCAGGACATTGTGTCCACCTAGTAAGGATTTGCCCAGTTAAGCTGTGCCTCTGGTGGTCAGCAGAACCTGACACTCAAGGCCTTGACTATGCACACCAAAGTTGGAGCCAGAACTAAGCATTAAGTTTTGAAATTAAAGCAACTGAGCAGAGTAAAGTTGGGGCTAAAACTAAACATTAAGTTTTGAAATCAAGGCTCTGACTAAATATAGCTAAGTTGGGACTGGAACTAACCATTAAATTTTGAAATTAAAGCTCTACTGAGCAGAGCAAAGTTAAAGCTGGAATTGAGCATTGAGTTTTTAAATTGAGGCTCTGACTGAGTGCAGCAAAGTTGGGGCTGAGATTAAGCATTGAGTTTTGAAATCAAGGCCCTAACTGAACACAGCAAAGTTTAGACTGGAACTAAGCATTGAATTAGATGTCAAAGACCTGACTAAGCAACCATGCCAAAGGCATGAATTATAACACTTAGTTACTGCAAGTACTAGAAATTATTTCCCTTAAAAAAAAGGAAAAAGATACTTGTTATACCATTTCTTTACCAGCTTTTTGTTCTGGAAAAAGTCCTTTTTTATTGTCTAATGCCTTTTTCCCCCTGACATGTGTGCATTATAAATGGCATAACATGTTTCTTTTTTACTTTTTTCAAGGGAAACAACTTTCGGCACCCCACAGTGAGTATGCCTTGGACAAGTTCGCACACATGCATCCTGATTGCACGTGATGTGTCTGTGAGGGTTGAGCAAGGGAACTTGAAGGCAGTGGACTTTGATGGGAAGAATCTGCCTCGAAAAATGCCAAAGTTACTGTGCTTATGCCAGAACTTGGTCAGATCGCGTGAACGACAAATGTACGAGCTGTAGTGTTGTGCAAGATTTAAGACATGTAAACCGTCATTCAGAGAGCAGACGACATCGAGTGTAAGAATTGATTCAAATTTAATGCGTGGTAATACCCATAAATTATGACAAATACAGAAAAAGTCAGCTAATACCCTGCCTTCTGACTGGGGCGAAACATTGTCAATTTGGAAGTGCACAACACCTCTTGTCCAACCGCATTATGGCGGAGGTACAGGCGGCTTTCAAGGAAATTCCAGAGATATTTGAGGTACGAGCAGTAGTCTATTCTTGCAACAATTACTTTGACGCTCAAACCAGGTGGAACTCGTAGAATCTCTTACAGCTAGAACGGAGAGCTTATGTGCGTTCTGATCTCGGAATAGAATTCGTAAATCCTTACGCGCTTTTGTCAGCGACATTCAGAGAACTTGGACCACCAGATCTGTGTCATGTTGTTAAAAATACGGGTCGTAGTGGTCAACGCGATGTAAGCACACATTTGGCAATTCATTAACTGGCTAACCATTTAGTTATAGCTTGGTTCCTACCATTTCGTTTCCGGTGTCGATGCTTCATCGTCAGCATCCTTGGCTGCCTATATCAACTCTCTAACATATGCACTTGAAGAAAGCTCGACCTGGTTTTCTAAGGGCCCCGCGTGGAAAGTACGAAATGGAACTTTCTGGTAAGCCGCCATAGCAAGTGACGACACGTTGGTAGTATAATACTTCGACAATAGCTGCTTTAATGCGTTCTCTCGAGTGGACATACGTGTCGATGTGAAGATACCTGGTGGTGTGAGTGCGTATGTGGTTGACCTTCGAGGAGAAAGGTACATTATTGTTGGTCTTTTATCGTTGAAGAACGTGACATTGACTGCTGCCAGGCATGAAGCAACGCCTGAGATCTGGCAAGAGACATACGTTTCTGCCATTCTCAGGGCAATATTGTATTCTGATGACCCCGCTTACGCACTTGAAGCCTACCGTAAACTCGACCCCATAACCACTCCCGAAGGGGAGATACGATTTCTTCAGGCCTCGGAAGCGCTTTTTATGAAAGGTGGGTCCAGGTGAAATAGTTGTCTTGTCCTAGTACCTATTGACCGCGATGCAGGCTGGCAGGTCGGGTCTGACCCCGAAATCCAAGTTGCAACTATTGTTTCGAACCATTTAACAGCAGCCATCCTCAAATACTTTGGAGATAGTGGGAGGTATCAGCAGGCTGCCAATCTTTTTGAGAAATTGGCGGCGCGGGAACCCGAGGTTGCGTCCCTTTTAGCTAAGAGCTATATCGGAATGAGTACGTTTTCTCGCTCATGGTTATCATCACCCCAATAATGCTCCCTCATAAGACGAGGAAGTCAAAGCAGTCCAGATAATGGCCAATGCGATGAGCCAGACACCTCAATCGTACACACTTCTCCATGTACAATGTGACTTCCTACGATCGAAAGGGAAATATGAATATGCTCTCAAGTTGGCACGCCAAGCCGTGAATTGTGCTCCAAGTGAATTCGTGACATGGGAGAAGCTCACGGAGCTTTACATGGACCTTAAACAATATGAATCAGTACGAGGCTCATGGTTGACCCACAGAAACAGAAACTTATGACATAGGCAGGCTCTTCTGACCCTTAATTCATGTCCTATGTTCACCTTCAATGGTCGTGATGCCCATCGGCCTCTAGCGACTGCCAGAGTCAGTTTGCCATTTAGCCGTTCCATTGGAGAGATCCTGCCAGATCGACAGAAGACGGAAGATGATGAGGTAAGCCCTCTCGACCTGATGTGGATTCTCTGATCTCGGTACAGGCTGATCCTGCATTGCAACGTCTACCGGCACCTGGGCTTCGCGGAACATGGGCAAGAGCATACTCCCTCCTAACCCGTCTCGTATCTCAGATTGGCTGGGACGAGCTCCTCAAGACAAGAAGCTCTGTGTTCGTCATGGAGGAGGAATACAGGATGCAGAAGGCCCAGAGCGAAATCCAACAGTTTGTCGCCCAAGCCAATGGAACACAAGGGCCAGATACCGGACGAGTTATTGTTCACGAAGACGATACAGTCGTACCTTATCATCGAGCCTCAACCATCATCCCTGATAACGCATCGACGCGGGGAATTATTTCAAAGGATTCTCCAGCTGACGTGGATGGGTCTCAGGAGACACCGGTACCAATGATCAGAGTTTCAACGGAGTCGGATCGTGAACGTGAAGAAAACATTTCCGCAGCAGTGGTTCCCAAAATACACATTAATGGTGAGGCTGAGACGGAGAATGGTATCGTCGACACAATAGAACGACCGGCTCAAGTCGCAGCCAGTGAAGAAAAAGAGGAGGAAAGCGAGCTTCCTGCCATCGTGCCGGAGCCGTTCTCTTTCAGCAACAAACGCCTGTGCGAGCGATGGCTGGATAATCTCTTTATGGTTCTTTATGAGGCAAGTTTTTCTCGTGTATCCTGCTTATCACAACAATTATACGATCGTGTAGGACCTTCGCGTCTGGACTATCTTTAGAGCTGAAGTCGCCCACTTCAAAACCCAACATGTGGCCTATCGCAAGACAGGGCTCGAGTGGGGGATTCTCGGTGATTTGGGTCTTCGACTGCATCACAAGGAGGAGGCAAAGGAAGCATATCAGCGTTGTCTCGATTGCCCTCGGTATTCGGTGAAGCCATGGCTGAAGTTGATGGAGATGTATGCCGAGGAAGGTGATATTCAACGCTCGATACAAACTGCTATCAGAGTGGCTGCCTACCAATATGCAGACTACACTGAAATGACGGTGCGTACTAACGATCCTGAACCGCTGATCCTCGATCTGACGCCTTGCCCTAGTTTCCGACCCAGATTGCGCGCGCCTTTTTCAAGCTCGGTCAGATCCACGGTCATGCCAAGATCTCGTTTACTCTTCTGAGTATGGGTCTGCCTGAAGCTATTCTTAAAATTATGGAAAGTTATATGCAGCATGGGAAGGTTTTCAAGGTCGAAGGCTACGATTTCTGATTTCCTCCGTAAATACCCCTTTCCCCCCTTTCTCGTTCCTTGTTCCTGCCTATTTGATCGATTGATGCTACGTCTCGCGCCTACAAACGATTGATCTTGATCTTGTCCCTCCGTAATCATCTTCCCAGTCGTCAATTGTAACGCCCACTTGACCGAGTCCGTGGGCTGATATATTTGTTCATCCGATTGATCGCGTTGATTATTTTTCTTGTTCTCAGCAACTTCAAGCAGCTTCATATGAAATTTATTCTAACTGTGATCAGCTGCTGTCTTTCATCATTTGTCTCCCACAAACTAAATCAGGTCTACTTGACGATATCCAATTCTGGGCTGCCCTGTGTGCAAGAAGTCAACAGAAATAGTGCCTTACAAGAAGCACGAATAGCTGCAATGACGACCGCCATGAATACTCCAATGGGTAAGTACCCGTTCTACTGTTATATCTATTCTATACTATAGATGTTCGATCGATAGCTTATCTATACGAATATCTCGATCAGAATCATTCAGTGAAAAGCGGAGCGAGATAAGTGAATGCCGGGGGCGGCTGTTAGTCAAGTGTATAAGCATTTCGGTTTTGACGCCGTCCCCGGTCTACGGTATACGTAGACCCAAATCTGATGATAATAGAGGCCCACAAGCAGTACTATATAATGTGAGGTCGTTTGGAGGCTTTTCATCTACTCCCAATAGCTTACAATTTTCCATCTGGAAACTTTTGTGCCCACAGACTTGAGGTACGTTTCCATAATCGTAATCGTTGTCGCGTCCATTCATCAATCATGATGTACTTACACTATTCTAGAAAGAATGATACACACTCTGTCTATTGAGATCATCGACCAGACTGTGGGTCATCTTCGGGGTGACTACCAGGCTTTACTGTCCTGCAGCCTTTCATCATCTATATTTCTTGCTTCTGCCAGACGGTTCTTGTTTCGTGAAATTGAACTGGAGTGGTCGACCATCTGCACTTTCATGCGACTTATAGATGTACCATGGTGTACCATCCCTCAAGCCGTATCCCGCGTAATCATTTGTGAAAAGAAACAGCAGAACATCGCACCTCCCCAAGTGGCATACACCCCCGTAGACCCTCTACGCTTAGTGTCACGACTACAAACTCTCCAGTATTTGAAGTTCCATGCCGTCTCGCTTGAGAACATCCCCTTGCCGTTCTGGAGTGTCCTCCATCAGCTCGGAGGTGTTCGAGAACTCGAGATACATCAAATGTCATTGAAGTACCCTGTGCACTTCTTCCGCTACATCTGCAGCCTTCCTGCTCTTCAGGCCTTGTCGATCTCGCGCTCTTGTATCGAGATAGCGGCACCAGATCTGGCCCCTTTACGGCTGAAGAACCCATTTGCTTTTCCCTTCTTGGACGTGGCGATGCTATCCCCTAGTATACTAGACTGGTTTCTTCAGCAGGATACTGTCCCTTTAGTCCACACCTTGCGGATCAATCTAGGGAGGGAGTCGGCCAGGGCTGCTTCGTTAAAACAGCTTTTGGAGGTTGTGGGTCCATCTGTCCAGAACTTGCGACTCACTCTACCTTCCGATATATACACATGTAAGTCTTTTGTTGCTTCATAAATCTTTACACGATTGCACCTTTGCATCCTGCTGACATTGTACACAGATGTTCAATCTTCATCTCCAGTCGACTTTTCCCTCTTGAGGAACGTCCGAACTGTCTATGTCGAAGGTTATTACCGTCTTGGCGAGGAATCAGATTCTCGGCTCTCTCAAGACTTGACGCGTTCAATATTTACGCAGATTGCCTCGCCCCTCCTTGAAGAGATCTCTCTGAATTATTCGCTACACGTCGATGAGACTATGATATTCTTTGGTATCCCGAACGACATACTCCTCGACCTCTTCCGATGGGGGGCACTTCCTGAAACACTCGGTGGCAAGTCTCATGAGAACCTGCGGAGCCTCCGTCTGGCACTTCGAGGATTCCCTCCATATCAGCGCTGTAAGGCAGAGGATTCTCTGCGCAAAGGGCCTTTCGCATCGTTTGCAAGCAGAGACATACTTTCCGTACGGTTTCTGTAGACCTTTGTTGCGGCTAAAGTCTTTCTCCGCGCTATAGATAGATCCAACGACCTCTTGCCCCATTTAGTGATACCGTTAATCACAGTGCAGGGCCGCACCCAATAGTTTTTTGTGTACATTTCTCTTTCTACAACAAAGCGGTTCAGATCTGTGATAGTATCAGAGAAATTGTCCATTTCGAGCAAGACTCGGCAAGTCGGCTCTCGGAGTCTGTAAAACGGAATGGTTTCAGTCTATAACACTACACGTCAAGAACGAGCTTTGTGAAATCAATCATTCAACAGCACACTTTCCCTGCGTTGTGCTGCCCTCCACCTTTCTGTGTCCTATATGTCTCTGTCTCCACCAATCCGCCGTCTTTCGACTACCAGTTCAAGCAGTAAGGAAGATCTCATTAATGCGTATGAAGCAGAGGAGGAACGTATCATCAACGTCCTGTCTCGCAAGCTTGAGAAGGTCAGTATTTTGACTTACTCGTGATTTGTCCTAACTCCTGGTATGGCTATGACAGTTGCGTGAAGAGAAAATCGACCTGGAGAATGTACTCGAAGCGGAATCAGAGTCCCATGTGAATCGGTTGGCGCGAGAATTGACGGCACTACGACGAGCGCAGAATGGCAGCGTTCCTGAAGGTAGCGTGAGCGCATCGCCAGAACCAGGCATTGGATTCCGTTCGTTTATGAACGGTAACAACGCTGCTGATCCAAGCATTGAGACTTTATTGGAAGCCTTGCGCAAGGAAAATGAACAATTGCGGAACAAACTTGTCGATACAGAGAGGAATTACATTCGAATAACGAGGCTCAATGAGGTATATAGGGAAGAGCTTATCGAGCACAGGCGTCGTGTATGTCGCTCCCTTATGCTGCGAGTCACTGTGGCCACAATACTGATATGATTGATTGGCTTATAACAGTTGGGTATTTCTGTTGACAATTTAATAGGCCTCGCCTCTGCCGACCCCTATTCCCAACCTACGCACAGACGTTCTTCGTCGTCGTCTCTCACAAATGGCCCATCGCTTGCAGCATCAGTGCTGCACGTTCCGACCCAGACAGGAGCACATTCAATACATGCTGTTCCAATTCCTCGGCCATCGTCGCGTATCCATCGACCAGTCAATCTGACTTCCGAGGGCAATACGCCACTCTCTCATTCCCCAGGGTCATCATCCGAATCGCCCTTCCCTTTCTCCCCCGCCAATAACTCGGGCAGCTTCACGAGCCCCAATACGAACGTCACAAGTCCACCCTCGTCCTTCTCGTTCAATACAAATGTAGAAGCGGGTGCCTCCATTCACCCCCGTACACTTACGTATCCATCTGTGCCCCCGCCTTCCCTGTCTTCCTCGTTTGGTTCCCCGACGGTACCGTTTAACATGTCGCATGGGGAGTACTCCCCGATTGAGCCATTAAGCCGGCGAAGTTCAGGTGTTCCAAGAGACGCCGACTGGCGCGTTTCGGAGGCAGGGAGTCGACGGACCAGCGTGGAGCGGGGCGCGAGGGTGGCGGAGATGGGGACATTGGTGCCGCGCAGCCGTACAGGCAGCATTGCTCCGACATTGCAGGCACCTGCCGCCATCAACGTTGATCCGGAAAGAGCTGGTTTTAACTGGAGGTGATCGTACCGAACTTCTTGAGATTTTGTCAAAGTTGGAATTGAAGAAAAACGCCAATACTGTACCATACTAATGTTGGAATAGAGTCTGTAGACTATGTACATGGTAGCTTGTTGAGGTCAGAATACAGAGAACGCGGATCCAATGTTGGGCGGCGGTGTAAAAGGTCACGTGGACCGACGAATCCCGACGGATGGTGTGCAAGGACCCCAGCGAACTGCCATTTTTGGGGTCCCTCCTGCCTCATGGCCTATTGTTTGATGAATTCGGAGGCGGTGATGACTCGTCGACCACCATATAAATGAGAGCACGATGAATAATTATACTTGGCTTTTCCTTATGTCGTATCCATACGGCCAGTACCACGGAGAAGAACTTTCCAATCCAACCACCTCACTCACTTTTTCTACTTGGGAGACCACGGAGAATGAACAATCGCAAGCTCAAGTCCAACAACAGCAACAGCAACATCTTCAGCAACACAAACATTCGCATGGCCATGATCAACCATCACCGCCATCACCACTCACGCCACAGCAAAATCCAACATCGCAGCTTGAAAATCCGTCGCCGCGTGTCGCGCCCTCTCAGCCTCTCTCAGCCTTTGATAACGCACCAATTCACCTCCACCATGTTCCTCAGGCCTATGATCATGAGGGCTGCCGTGAGAGCTTAAGATCAATTGGGCGTCACACGACGCGATCAAGCGTGGCGTCCACCTCAACAGTCGGTCCCACTAGACAGACGCGCTCTTTACACGTCATCCAACAGAAACAGACGCATCCATACAGCAGGCGCCCACCTAGTGCGATGAGTTCAGCATCATCATCTCGTCAGCAGATGGCCAGATTTCAAAGTGCACAGTCATTGGCGCCGACCTCTTCGTCAGTACAAGCATCTTCGCCCGAAACGTACTCTCCCGTTGTTCCAATGACAGCAATGCCATCGCCAATTATACCCTTGCCAGCCAGCTTGAGCAGTCGTTTCGCTAGTCATGGTTCAATTGAGTACGTCGCTATTTGATGACTTTCCAAGCGCTGACGCCTTTCTTACAGCCCACCGGTGAATGCTATGCTTGTTCCGCCTTCAAGAAACAGAGAAGAACATGAGCCACGCAGCAAGTGGATACTCCGTGCAGACTCTTGGTACGATCCCGAAGCTAAGAAACTCAGAGTCATGCTGGAAGTTCCAGGCATAAGCAAAGCCGACGTAAGATTGACGCTGTCGACGTGCTCCTGGAACCGTGTTAAGCAGATAACTGTGTCTGGTGTCTCACGGCCTGTGTTCCCCCCGCTGTCTGCGGCAGAGTCCGCAGACGGGATAATACTAGATCTTACTACTACAAGAGAGCGGAGGTTCGGCAAATTCACGAGGACATTTGCTGTTCCCACCGAAACCAACGTGCGCTTTTCCCTGGCGCGTTTGTTTGATTCTGAATTTTTAATCGTCTCTTCCTTTCTGTTATTGTTCCTTCCTAGCGTGAAGACGTCGAGGCATCAATGGAGAATGGCATCCTACACATCAACGTTTCATGTGGTATACCAGTGGCGCCCAACGCAGAAGATGTGCCTATCCAGCAACCTGAGTGCCAGTAATTTCATCAAAGCTCGAAACCAACGGGCAACTCACTTACCAACCTTCAAGACTACAACTTTAATTATGCTATACCACCTCCCTTGCATGTCTGACTCCCCCATCCACAACTCCCTGGTTATCTAATATGTATACTCATCAGTATCTTGATTTCTTGGGTCTTAGATTCGAACCACCAACATACCTCAGTTGATGTCCGGTGGTCCGTCCGTCATTTGCATATACCCTCCCCTTATGTAAATAATATTACCATAGTTTACTTTCATAGTACCGACAATCTTGACTGTCAATTTCTTGAAGTTACATATAGCGTGAACAAGTATGTATGTACAAGCTTTGAAATCTGAGGCCGAAAAGGATTAAAAAAGGACACCGTTCATCCTTGCAAACTTCTGGCACGTGAGGTAATTATGCCACGAAAGTCCGTTTCCGTTAAGCAGTGACTTGCTCGTGCTTTCGAACATTTTCTGGCCTCGAGGGCCACATATTCCCTATAATTCTCTCAACATGGTCGATGATAAGTATATCGGTATCGCCCTTGCGGTATCAGGATCTGTCTTAATCGGAACAAGCTTCATTATCACCAAAAAGGTCGTCACCATGTCTGGTCCATCCGTTGGTCGAGCTCATCTGTTCTCTATAGGGCCTAAATGACACTGCGAGGCGTAACGCACAATATGGCGCCCAATCCGCGACAGACAACTTGTCGTATCTGAAAAATCCAATATGGTGGGCGGGATTGTCAACTAGTACGTAATTCCGTCCTCTCAATCAAAATGTCAATGCTGATGCTATGATTTTCTTAGTGGTTATTGGAGAAGGTTTGTTGGCTTCTGGTATCGTCGGATTGAGTGATATAATGGAGCCCAGTTGCGAATTTTGCGGCGTATGCATTTGCCCCACCGATACTGGTGACGCCACTAGGAGCACTCAGTGTACTAATTGGGTACGCGACCTCCTTTTGCATTGCTTGCTATTCAGCTGACCCGTCGAACTCAGTGCCGTCCTTGCCTCTTTATTCCTCGACGAAGAACTTGGACACCTTGGACGGATAGGTTGCACGTTATGTTTTATTGGTTCCCTCATCATTGTTCTACATGCACCTGAGGATAAAGACATCCAAACAGTGGACGAGTATCTGACTTATGTTCTGCGACCAGGTGCGTTGTTATTTTCTCCACTCTCTTTGTTTGATTGAACTAGGAACATAGGTTTCCTATTATATTGTCTAACCGTTCTCGTATTCACCCTCATCATGATATACGCTGTCGCACCCAAATATGGCCGGTTAAATCCACTCATCTACATCTCCATCTGTTCTCTCGTCGGCTCTGTGTCCGTCATGGCCATCAAAGGCTTTGGTGTTGCGGTGAAGCTCACCTTTGGCGGCAGAAACCAGTTCACACACTTGAGTACGTATGTGCTGGGAATATTCGTAGTGCTCTGCATTCTTGTGCAGATGAACTACTTCAACAAAGCGCTCGACATTTTCTCCACAAATGTGTAAGTCTTTCGGACGGTGGCGATCTCATAACTAATCTCAGTGCAGTGTAAATCCCATGTACTTTGTCGGCTTCACATCAGCCACCATCACGGCTTCCCTTATCCTCTTCCAAGGCTTCAATACTACCGGCGCTACGAATACAGTATCCCTTCTCTGTGGATTCGCCGTCACGTTCCTCGGTGTACATATACTCAACCTGTCGCGAGCGACCGAGCCGGCTCTCGGGGAGCATTCGACGCTCGAAGGTGGCCTTATGAATCCCCGGCTAAGTTTACAAGGCCGTTTGTCGCTCGATGGATGGAACGGCGATACACGTGTGGGTCCACCCCCGCGAGGTCATTCCCGTCATGGCTCACATTACCGCAATCAATCAGCGACGCTTTTCAATGCGTTCGATGAGCACGAAGGCCCATCAGAAGCCGTAGGGCTCGAGCGACTAAGGGAAGAAGAATCGGATGAGGAGTATGATGAGAATGCTGATGAACGGACACGATTAAAGAGAGATGACTCCAAGCAACAGCTTAATGGGAATGGCAGGCAGAGCGGGTCTCGTAGCCAGAGCCATTCGCCCATTCCAAGTCGTTCGACGTCGACAGACGTCCGGATAGCATTGCCATGATGATCGTGGTCATGACTCTGGTCATCGCTGTTTGTTCTTACGATCATAAGTAGATACCCATATCCCACAGGGAAGGACTTACAATACGACTTGCGGTTAATCAGCTAGACGGGAATTGTATTCCTTGGTTGTCGTATGGAGCAATACTGTCCATTTACATTTAGTATGGCTTAGTTCAAGACGAGATCCATTCCGATGTTGATTACTCGACAAATTATTAGTAATATACTATACAATAAGTTGAGGCTTCTCAAGAAGCAAAAATTGGTTCAATCCAGGATCGAACTGGAGACCTTCTGTGACCTTGGGATATGACCCGACTGTGAGACAGAAATCATAACCACTAGACCATTGAACCACTTGTCATAAGTGTGTGTAAAGTACCCTCGAGGTTCCATTTTCGAAGGCAGTCAGAACGATTGATTTTTTCGTTTTCACGAAATTCATGAAAGCATACATTGTATATCCCAGCGTTTTTCAGACTTTGGGTCGTCCAGCGCTCAACAGCTCCTCCGTAG
>JABCKS010024947.1:0-21056 GCA_018851325.1 Termitomyces sp. DKA19 | reverse complement strand
CTACTACCTCATGCGGGTCGTGTATCGTAAACAGTTTGCACCCTAGGAATTGTAACTCATTATTCGATGGCTCGTCGAAAATAATTATGTACTCCGGTGCTCCCCGGTGGCGGGCCGGCTCATGTTATTCCGTCATGTGTGCTGTCCTCGATATCGATACCTCTTCTCTTCCCGTCTATCTTGCAGATTCAAGAGCATATCAAGCCTAACAACAACGACGATGGCAGTGAGCGGAAAAGTCGACACAACGGACAGCATAGCCGCGCTACGCCAGCTGATGGCTAAGAAGGAGCACAACGTCCAAGCATATGTAGTTCCCAGCGAGGACCAACGTGAATATGGACTGATATGGCCACATAATGTCTGAAATTGATGAGGTCACCACAGATTCTAGCGAATACCTTGCGGATTGCGACGCGAGACGGGCATTCATCTCTGGATTCAGCGGATCCGCCGGTGAGTTTCTTTATCTTGTTCTCATTCACAACCCTCAGATTAACATGTTCCGGGTGAAGGGTGCGCTGTCATCACGTTGAAGGAAGCGTTTATGTTCACGGATGGCCGATATTTCTTACAGGCAGCGAAGCAGATGGATCGGTCAGTCGTATGGCACTTTCTCGGTGGTTGCTCATTGTAAAGTGCGCAGAAATTGGACGTTGATGAAGCAAGGTCTTCCAGGTCAATTAATTGTCGTCGTTCTTATGACATACTATAACATTGTCTTGCTCATTGGAAACAGACGTTCCAACCTGGCAGGAATTCCTTTCAAAGGTAAGTATCTTGGTGTTTGTCCGTCTAATATACTCATGTATTTGTCAGAATCTCGAATCTTCAACGCGGATAGGCATCGACCCTAGGCTCATATCCGCATGTGCGGAAGATTTGTCATTGTCTTAATTTCCTTCTGATAACGTCTACTCAGCAAACGCCGACACCATCATAAAGGCTCTAGAACCCAAAAATTCCACATTGGTTTCTATCGACACCAATCTTGTTGATCTTGTTTGGAGAGAACGCCCTGTTCAACCTCACAATCCCATCATCCATCTCGATGAGAAATATGCTGGTCAATCACTCGGCCATAAAATCAGGGCACTTAGGGAGGAATTGGCAAAGAAGAAGCATCAGGCCTTCGTTGTAAACATGCTCGATGAAATCGCCTGGTTATTCAATCTCCGCGGCTCCGATATCGAGTACAATCCTGGTAGCTTCGATGTTAAGATGTTAGGATATGATCGGACTAACATTCCTTGTAGTGTTCTTTGCCTACGCTGTCATCACAGCTGACTCTGTCAACTTGTTTGTTGAAAAAACTCAGCTCCGCGATGATGCTCTCAAACACCTCGGGGATGACATCAGGATCCGACCATATAATACATTCTTCAGCTATCTCCAGGAGCTCCCGTCCATCCTGACGCTCGATGAAGAGGCGGTATGTCTTCTGACTATCAGATTGGGGGCCATGTTAACAAATCGTAGAAAGTACTTATTGGTGAAAATTCCAGTCTTGCAATCGCTCAAGCTTTAGGCAAGGTGAATTTCAGCGAAATTTGGAGTTTGCAAGGTCCTCATTGTGATTTGACCAGGATCAATACGTTATTGCACCCTCCCCTATCGCCGAGATGAAAGCCATTAAAAATGCTATTGAGTTAGAAGGCTTCCGCCAGTCACATGTTCGCGATGGCGCTGCATTGGCGCGGTACTTTGCTTGGCTTGAAGAGGAGCTCAACAATGGCGTTGAAATCAATGAGTGCCAGGGTGCGGATAAATTGGAGGCATTCAGATCGCGAGTGTCACGTTCTGGATTCTAACGAATGGCCAGGACCTGACAGTTTGTGTGCAGTGAATTAAGCCTGTTTCGTGGTCTCTCGTTCGATACAATTTCATCGAGTGGACCAAACGCAGGTAGGGCCACAAAAAAACTTTCTCGTTGTCTTCATTTCACATCATGGCCCGTTCTCAGCTATCATCCATTACAAACCTGACCCAGCGGACTGTGCAATCATCAAGAAAGATCAGGTATGATTCTCATTCTTACTTCTATCTTGTGATTTAATAAGCCACCAACCAGATCTATCTCTGTGATTCTGGAGGCAAGTAGATCCGTTGTTTCCTTACTATAGAAGACTGATCTTCGGCCTCTCAATAGCGCAATTCTTCGACGGTACCACGGATGTGACGAGAACTTGGCATTTCGGCAATCCGACAGACGAGGAAAAGCAAGCCTTTACTCGGGTCCTTCAGGGGCACATCGCAATCGATACAGCGATATTCCCCGCGGGAACCACAGGTCGGTCGTTCCATATCCTTGTCGAGCTCCTTCAGTGACTTTTACTCTATCAGGCTATATAATGTAGTTCCCGTATTATGTTCCGGGTCCTAAACTGATCCCTCTATCAGAGACTCATGGGCTCGTAGAGCACTGTGGAAGGATGGACTTGGTATGCTTCTATGAGCCCTTGGCAACTTTCCTACATGTGACTGACAATTATCATAGACTATCGGTATGGAAGAGTCGGTCCTTTTGCCATGACTAAGTGTTAACGGTTGTCCAGTCATGGAACTGGCCATGGTGTAGGTCACTACCTCAATGTCCACGAAGGTCCGCATGGTCTTGGCGTGCGGATAGGTAAAAAATTACAAGGCGGTGCTTCTGAGAAATGGCTCACGGTATTGGCAGCGTACAACAGCACACCTCTCAAAGCAGGCATGACCGTCTCTAACGAGCCCGGTTATTATGCAGATGGCCGCTTTGGCATCCGTATAGAGAGCATCGTACTCGTATGTGATGCCAAAACACCCAACAACTTTGGGGACAAGGGTTATCTCGGCTTTGAGGTGGTCACCATGTCAGTATCATGGTAAACCACTGTGCATGCAACGTGTTTACTGAAGAATTCTGCAGGTGCCCCATCTCTAAAAAGCTCATTGATATGAACTTGCTCACTTGGGACGAGCGGAAGTGGTTAAATGCCTACCATGCCCAAACATGGGAGAAAGTATCGCCACTTCTTAAGAATGATGAAAGGGCTTTGAAATGGCTGGAAAGGGAAACCTCTCCTCTTTAAACGGACCTACATAGCCAAGGATATATATTACATTTGATTGTTTATATTAAAATATCAGCGAAGCTTGGGCGATGATCACTTGCAAGGAGTCCAGTATCAGAAAGGGATGTCCCTGTGTTATAGCCCTCTGCCGTCCTAATTCTAGATCAGCATGAGTCCAGAAGAAGACGGTGTAAACGTGCCATTCGCCGTTGCTTCCGCCGAAAACGAAGTCAATCCTTGTCCACTGACTGGTGTCATTTGGAGCTGTAAACCCAGTGAACGTCGCAAAATTTGTGGATACACTGCGTCGTGGCGCCTGTCCACGTAAATCGAGCATAGTGAAGCCGGGAAGTTGGTTATCGTCGACGTGATATTTGGCCGCAAATGTAGCATTAATCGCAACGGGGGGTATAACACCAGTAATAATGTTGTATGCTCCTGAGTCTGCACCCATGGCAGCGCTGTGATTTACTATAAATTGATGCAAAAGATTTGCCACACGTAATTTATACCTGTTAAAATCACCTGTGATGAAGACTGGATTACTTGTATTTACTGCTTCAAAACGAGCTCTGGTCAGAAGCATGGATGCACCAAGCCGTCGTTGAGTGTCTGATTGATCATCCAGGTGGGTATTGAGGAGTGTGAACTTCTTTTCTTCACCGGTACTAGATATGGTGGAGAAATGTGCAGCAGTACAGATGCGAATTGAACCTGCACCAGGAAAGATGGAGGGCTCAAAGGGAGTGTTCCTACAGTAAAGTTCATTCGGATGGGAAGTCAGGTGGTCCAATCACTTACGACAACCAAAATGAATCATTCGAAAGAAGCTTCACTTTGGTACTGAGAAAGATGGGAGTCAGACATATATGTTTTTTTCTCAAGCAGAAGCAGAATACTTCTTGTAAAAGATTGGACTGAATTCACCAGCTGCAACACCATCGTCGCGGCCGACACCAATCTATTAACATAGGATGTGTGAGTCTAGATCTTTTTCTAATTTCTCTATTTGACTGACCCAAGACCATCCCGGTCCAAAAAGTTCAGCCAAATCCTGGACTTGTCTGACCAAAGCCTCCTGAAAACCTAAGCAACGGTTGTCATCATTCTGGGAACTATGGCATCTTCTGTTAATTCAAACTACTCACTCGCTAGTGAGATTCCAGAGCTGAGGAGCTGCTCTGCGACTTGAATGCGCCTTGTGCTCCAAGGCTGTTCCGTGGTCAGAGCCAGGAACGTAGGCTGCAAAAGTGAATCCTGAAGCGAATCAAGAGACTGCTGGACAGTGATATTATTTGGCATGGAGTCGAAGCGAAGGTTCCAGGTGACGATACGCATTGCTGCGGTCAAATGTATTGCTATGCATAGGATCTGCGAGCAGGCGAGTGTGAATAATGACTTCATGGGAGAAGAGGAAGTAAGATGAAACAAACGTATTAGCGAAGGCTTATAGATAGAGCAAGCGACAAGTTCCAGTTCTCAGGCCAAGCAAAAGGTGGGAGTGGAAAGTATTGAGTGAGAAAATCGTTCTTCAAGAAAGCTCGCGGATAAGTGTAGATGATTGGGACACGTGCAACGACCTGGCACGCGTTACGCTTATCAATGGAAAAGTAGGAACCACCATTTGTCACTCGTTTGTAAATTGACTGAGCTGATTCAGACAGATGAGCCCTTAGTTCGTGCAAGTAAGGAGCTATAGATAGATAACATTCCCTCGAGCCTCTCAAACTTGCCAATGTTACAATCATAGGTGGCCAGTGAGCACCATCGCCGTTACGCCCGGTTTACTACGGCATAATTTAGGAATCAAAAGTAATATCGACCTTTTGGAATAATTGAACCATCGGGTCACGAATTGTACTCGCGCGGTCAGTACAAAAGCTCTCCGGGTCAGATGTAATTCCTAAACCTCATTCCGCCATTGTTATAAGTAGATCACTGTCAAGGAGGGCCAGGTTGATAACCAGATCTTTGATCATAAAATCGGAGATTGGGAAGGCAAACCCCAGAAGGTGTATCGCGTTTCCAGGCTAGAATTTCAAGGAGCGTGACGACAAGGATGAACTGGGACCCCATGTTCATTGGCATAATGGGATGCCAGGTCGGGCAGATGATACTGAGCAATTCAATAACGATGATGAATCAAACATTTGAGGCTCGTATTTTCTGAATGTCACGACAAGCATCAAAAGTCCATCAATAGTGCCCTTGTCCTCAACAGAAGCTTCTTTAAAGGATGCTAGCAGGCCAAATGGGCCCTCATCTCGTGTCGCAAGCAACGTCGTCACTGAATTGGGAAACTGACGACATAACCAGCATTGCACCAATGCAAGGCGTAACTCGGAGTTTCCGGCTCTTTTGATCCAAGTAGATCTGAGCTGATGTGGCATATGTCATTAATAGGTCCAAAATGCGGTCTTCAACCTCCTTTGCTGTATCAGGTGTGTTTGTAAAAAAAAACACTTCCCAAGCCTTGCGACCATCATCCGTGTTCAAAAGTCCAGGTACGGCCGCTACAAGCTTTTCAAGCTCGCTGTCGTCGGTAGTTCTATCATACAACCAGAAAACGGCCAGGATATATTCGTGTGTAGACAGGCTGACTGGTGGCAATACCAGTGCTTCCCGTGCTTTGGCCAGGCTGGCTGGTGGCGATGCCAACACTTTCCTTGCCTTTGCCAAGTCTTTCTGTTTGGAAGTGCTAAATGTGCCAGTAAAATACTGTTTTATCTTCCATAGGAGAGCTGAAAAGGTGTTTCATATGGCGCAGCTGGATCCCAGACAGGCGCAAAGGTGCAGAACATGTAAAATGCAAGGCACCACGCAACAATAACCGATACCACCCTTGCCGTGACATTGTCGATTCTGTACAGGAAAATACACAGTCCAGCAAAGAAGGAAAACAGGGATATATGGAGAAGTGATGGGATGCTGTAAACAAGGTCATTCATCCTCCACTTAACGCTGCCGTAGAACATGATTCCTCTGATAGTTCCGCATCTCTGGGGTTGATTGCTTCGGTTGACCCGCTGTAAATAACCTCTAGTCCACTGTTGCACAAGTGTGGCACACAAAGCTGCCGCAAGACTGGATGAAAGACTAAGGAACCAAAGGAAGTTGATTGTAAGTGCTGAAGCGGAAGGTTCAGATGATGTAGTGGACACAGCAGTTGGAAGGAGTACGGCAGACGTAATGAGAAATATTCCGACAATTTGTGTCGCTCGCATTTACTCAAGGAGATTCTTGGTGACATCACTGGAGTCGACTTGCAAGAGTTTATAGCTGTCAATGGAGAAGGCAGTGACTGCGGCTGGAAAAAAGACCAGCCTGGGACAAAATGGTAGATGTTTCAGATTTCACACAGATTAAGAACTCACAAATACAATGGTACTATCCATATAAGATTTCCAGGTTTCTGTAAAATAATTAGCATCTTGCTCGGCCTCGTTCACATAGAGGGTCCAGAATTGCTTCGCCTGCTCATCGTAATCCGTCTTAAAAAAAAGGAGCAACCATCTAAATGTCTGCCTGCCCGTTGGCCAAAAAATTGTGGAAGATAGTAAAAAACACAATCATCGTCATCAACCGAGTCAAATCGGGTTGTGGCAGGCAACCGCCCTTCTTTTTGGGGTAGAAGTATGCTGAGTGATGAACCCATGAGTGGATACTGTAAGAGGTTAGAATGAAGGCCAACAAACGACGGATCAAGCTATACTACTTACTTCCTCGAACTCGCAGTAGATAACGAAATCGCGCCGTCGTCTACAACTCACGTTCTTCTAAAGTTGCATCGTTATTCTATCTCAGGTGCGTTCAGTTTTCGTTTCCAAAGACGTCTTGTTTCCGCAGGCTCTGTGGGAAAGGGCACCCGATTCTGAACGTTTGAATCGTAGTAATGTGATGCAGCTTCGAAAGACGGAGCTCCTTTGATGTCTTCAAAGCACATCTATCACTCAGCAGACGGACTAGTTCTCAAGGCTCTTAGGGGATCTGTAGCCCTTAATCCAACACTCGAGCTGTAAGTACTCTACTCTACTTTAGTCCTTGGCCGTGTCTCACTGTTATCATCAGACATGTCCCATCGAAGTCAGTCTTTATATCCGATAGGACTCATGGCCGCACGGATACGACAAGAAAACCTCTTCCTACCGTTGCTGTTATCTCAGGTGGTGGCGCAGGACACGAACCCGCCCATGCAGGATACACCGGTTACGGGATGCTCTCGGCCTCTGTCTCAGGCGAGATATTTGCCAGCCCCAGTGCAAAACAAATTCTACAGACAATATACCTCGCTTCTTCTTCTGGAGCCACCTTGTCTGAGGTTGATCAGGCCGGCCAGACCTATGAATGGAAAGATGTGCTGGTGATCATTAACAACTACACTGGAGACCGCCTCAATTTTGGGCTTGCCATCGAAAAGGCTCTGGCCACTTCCCACATGAAGATCGAAAGCGTCGTCGTAGCCGATGATGTTTCTCTTCTTCAGCCGGCCTCCGATTCTGGGGCGCAGGCTCGCAAGAGTCTGGTCAGTCCCCGAGGCCTCGCGGGGAACATACTTGTGTGCAAAATATTAGGTGCCTTTGCTCATAGAGGTGCAGACTTGACTCGTGTAAAATTGCTTGGCGACACTGTGGTGCATAATCTGGCGAGTGTCGGTGTTGGATTAGGCCATTGCCATGTTCCCGGCCGAGAGCATAACATGAATATTCCCATGTTGATGACAGAGGAGGAATGTGAGATAGGTCTGGGACTTCATAATGAGCCTGGAGTAGTACGGAAGAAGATGGATGGACCAGATAAACTTATTGCCGAAATGCTTGACCTTATCATGCGTTCAAGACAGGGAACCGGACAAGATTTCATACGAGTTGCTTCTGGTAACGTGGGTACAGACTTGACTGATGACATCGTATTGTTCATCAACAATCTCGGTGGGATGTCTCAATTAGAACTGACCGCTGTGTTGGATGAGGTCCTTGGTCAACTGGGTGAGTAACACCACTCAAAGGTGTTGATGTCTACATCTGCAGATTTCTGCGTCCAGCTTCGATCGGTGTGAATCCGCTACGCGTCTATTCTTCTGCTTATATGACTTCACTCAATGCTCCTGGATTCTCGATCTCTATTCTCAACTTATCATCAATTCATCAGAAACTCAGCTCGTGCCGGGATTGGAATACTTCGGTCACCATTCTTGAACTTCTTGATGACCCAACAGATGCAGTGTCATGGCACGGCGTCCGTAGCTGGCCAGTAAAGAGGCATGGCCAACGTGTTAAGAGACTGAGCTCTGTACCAAATGTTACTACGCCTTTGCCTCCAGTATCGTCGTGGAATACACAACAACTGAAAAGCTTACCTGACAGACTAGCACGGGCTATAAGGTCTGCATGTGAAACAGTTTTACTTCAAAAAGAAGCTTTAACTGAATTCGATACGATTGTCGGAGATGGTGATTGTGGGGAAACTTTTGCTGCTGGTGCTCAAGGTGGAGTTTCTGCTGATTATAAGAATCAACAGCTCATATGTCAACTTTTACAGCTGCCATGGCTATTCTTGAAGAAAAAGGCATCAGCGCATCCTCTATCACAATTTTCGAATTGGTTCGATCTATTGCAAACGTGCTCGAAGAGCGAATGGGAGGAACTATTGGCGCTTGTAAGTTCGCATTATCTTTACCTATGCTTCGGCTTTTCTTACTGCTCGTAGTGTTTGCGATCTTCCTCACAGCATTATCTGCTTCTCTTAAAGCTTTGAACGGTGCTCCCACACACCAGGAGTGGGTGAACGCGCTTGTTGCAGGACTCGATGCTCTCGAAAAATACACACCAGCACGACCAGGTGACCGGACCCTCATCGACGCCCTACGTCCATTCTGCGAAACCATATCTCAAGAAGGAAAATCATTTGAACAGGCGGTGGACGCAGCGAAAAAAGGTGCAGAGAGTACTCGGTATATGCCAGCAACCTTAGGGAGGGCTGCCTATGTCACAATCCCGAGTGGTTTGGAGGACCTACCACCCGATCCTGGTGCATGGGGTGTTGCGGCCATCCTTGAAGGTCTCTGCAACGGTTTAGCTGCGACTCCTCAATTACCTATGTAATTGGCGTAGTCACAAATCGCTTTAAGTTTTCGAAGCAAGTTTTCGAAGCCAGTTGTCAGAATGTGGTGCTTATCATGCCTACACTAATATATTCATTGAGATTCAGTGTCATTGAGTCTATTCCCACAATATTCACTCGTTTGAATGTAAGAGGGGGTGCTCGGCAATGTTAATGATACTCCGAACCAGACGGACTTGTGTTTTGCCAGGCAATGCGCGTCATCACTGCTCTGAGTGTCCTATTTCTAGCTTGGACTGGTCACGGATGACTTCAACATTAACAACAAAGCTTTCGTGCTTCTTCTCTTTATTCTATTCAGCGTTGCTGGTAGCCTGTGCGTATGCCAGCAGCCTTGAAGTCAGACTTTACAATGTCTTCTCTCAACCAACTGACCTTACCATATCTCACTAGCCCAGAGACCCCGCCGGAACGGCACGAATATGGTCTGCAATGCAGACTGACCTCGTAGATCACGTATACTCCACTAACGCTTCAGAAATCATTTATCTGTGCCACTTCTACGGGTTTTCGATTGAAGGGCCCAAGGGGACAACTACCGGTTATGCGTACACCTCTCCTTCGCCAAGTGGCGACACCGTCCCTCTTTATCGATTATACTCTATTGGGCTGACTGATCACTTCCTCACGACATCAGAAGAAGCAAAGAGTTCTGCGATAAAACGGTGGGGATATCATCTAGAAGGAGTTTTAGGCTACGTGTACGAGACGGGCGGGACGGGTAGAGTGCCACTTTACCAGTTGCACAACAAACCAATACATGATCACTATTACACGACGTCTGACAGGGAGAGGGAGGACGCTTCGAGGAACGGATGGACAGAAGAACACATTATCGGATATTTGCTGCAGCTCGAGGATGATGGTAAGTGGACCTGGTCAGTGTAAATTACTTTCACGTTGTCCTCATATTTCAATTTCAAGCTCCAAAGCTTGTCATTCCAAGTGAGCTGCCGAAGCCATGATCGACCCCTTGCTCTTTACCCTCTTGCACCATCGACAATCAGTCACATTACCATGTATGATACCTACCTACGCCGCTATATAGAATAACAACTTTGGTCCCGCACAAGGCTGTCACCCTTGAGCGTATGCCGATACGAAACGGGGTTTTTGGTGTGTGGTCCGTCCCCCTACGAAGATTACGGCATTTGGCATTTAGGTCTCCTCGTACAACCATTCTCTCTTCTCTCGACATGGAATTGTTAAGGAGACTAAGTTTTTAATCGTGCTGTGACCGAAAAAAAACGCGACTTGAGAGTTTCTGCTTGCCTATTTCGTCGGCTTGCTTGCTGAAGACGGGCTTACGGATGGTATCGGAGAGCTACCCAGTGCGACCGACCGAGCGTTTCTGGAAACCTCCTACTAAGTCGGGGCCCCAGGAACCTGTAGAACCTCAAGAAGTTCGCTCTCACGCACAAAATGCTCCATCTCCGTCCCCCGTCACCACGGATGCCTCTGCATGTTCTGTGCGCGGTATACTTCAGTTCACCCGTTGGTTTCCATGCTTGTTCAGTTGGTTGATCGATAATGTACTTCTGGAAGATTCCGACTTCTGCTTCATGAGGTGAGCACATCAGCAACCTGAGACGGCAAATTTCGACTGTAACTCACATGTCAACGTGCCCCACAGAGGTCCGTATACCCCATTCTGGGCATCCCCGATGATACTTCGGATTCACCAGTTTCTTCAATACATCATCTCTTCCAGACTGTCCCAACACCCACATTCCCAATATCCTTCCATACTTCACTGCGCCTTCGACATCACCCAGCGCTACATAGGCTCTCACAATTGCATGTAGATGGTGTTTATACGCATCTGACGCCTCCAGCTCCTCCTCCTCAATGGCAGTGATCCAGCGTAAGCCGATCTTGATAGTGTGGTTGTTTGCCAGTAGCGGGTCTGCGAGCCATGCCTCGAAATCAGTATTGATAGCATCGATACTCGCGCGTAGAGCAAGCCGACGGGCATCGGACAGTAGAGTGGGTCGAAGGCAGGAGCGGCAGGCGCAGGTAAACTCATACGATGCGAGATAAGCTTGTCGGAAAGAAGCAGGCTCGAGAACGGTGCAGTAAGAAATAAAGATTTCCTCGCCGCACTTGATGGTGCGCGTAGCGCGGAGTTGGAACGAGAAGGAGGAAACGTCGAAGAGTCTGTCGGCAGAAGGGCTGCAACTATTTCAGAGCAAGACGAAGCCGTACATTGGTCAGCGTACAAGATGAATAGACGTAAGATAAGAGTATTGTACCTATGATTGATCCGGCTCATCGTTTTGCACACTGCCGCATATTCTGAATGATGTTCACTATCAGAATGTGGTCTTGGATCAACAATGTCTGCAAGCTCAAGTCCGTTTATTCCGACCACTCCGAGAATTGGTTCATTGTCATGGTCCTGGCGCCCGTGAGCTAAGTTCAAAAAGGCTGACTGTTGATCAGGATTCAGGCGCTTAAAACACGGAAGGAGATACGTCTTTTCCCATTTGTCTCGTATTGCACGCTTCCGTGCATCGTCAGCAATTCCTTGAGATTGAAGTTTAGACGCTAGGTGTGGCATGGGGATGACGGTGGGTGTTACAGTAAGGGGTCGTTCGGTGAGAATGTGGTCACCCATTGCGAGATCGCGTGTTGCGAACATACCTAAACCGTGGCTCGAGAGACCGATGCGGAAACAAACATCCGATGGATATTGTGGACGTCGAGGGAAGCCAGGCGTCGAGAGTATTTGCTGGAGAGCGGGGCGGCGAATGAGGCATTGGGTTTGTCCATCCACGTCGCTGTACGATGACATTGGGAGTGCGATATGAACCAAATCATTGAGTTTCCAATCCTCAGAGCCTGCGTCGTGATTGTCGTCTGCAGATAGGATTGAGTTACTCAATCGAAGAAAGTAATATCTAATGAATTCCAAACCTTCAGTTAATGCATCCGCAACTATGCTGCCAACTAAGCATTCCATGGTCATTGGGCAGAGCACCTGTGAGTTCGTCCTATTAAAACAACTCGGCCTCAAATTCTGGAAAAAATTGCGAATATGGTATCTTGACTTTCTTCAAACTAACTGTTTCCAAGTCATCCCAGTCCGTGCACTGATATGTCACGGCTCGAAATTCAGTGAGAGGAGTAATCTAAACCTTGAGCTAAGAGCTTCGAATCTTCCAAGTGCTACAGATGGTAAGGCGTTTGTCCAATTTACTCAACAGTGTGCCGAAGAGATAAGATAAGATTATGCCATGCTGTCCGACCAAAGCACGAGTTAACCATGACCATGATGACCACACAATTTCCTAACCACAGCTCTGACGACGACGACGACGATTTTGCTCCGACAGCTGAAGGTGAAGATGGTACGTCTTGCAAAACTAAGAATGACTTATTTTCTATAAGTTGTCTAGAATCCTCAGAGTCATCGGGTGAAGAACCTGAGTCCAAACGTCCTCGAGTGTCGCTGCCACAGGCATCAAGTCGAGATGAAGCCGGAAAGAAGAAGTGTTTACTTTCTTGGACCTCACGAATAATTACTTATTGTTTTCATAGGGCTAAGGAGGCGTTATGGGCTTCATTTCAGGATTCGGTTTCGTCAGCATCTTCTTCCACACAACCAGCTCCGGTGAGGGAGATGGTGAAGGTTGAAAAACGTTTTCAGTTCGCCGGAGAAACACTTGTGTGCGTCATTAGTATTTTGCATCTCGTTTTTCTTCCTTACACGAGTTGGCCAGAGAAGTGATCGAAGTTCCTGTAAACTCCCCTGAGGCCAAGAAATGGCCTTTGTGGCATGCGGAGGAAGACAATCACACTGTATCAGCTATGCGTTCTGTAGATTCAGGGCTAGAAGCTTCCTCGAAAGCGCTTCATGATCCTTCAACTTCCGCAAAACCCACTGCAAAACGGCCAGGCCCTCGAAAACCTAAAACTACTTTAGCAGCTATTCCGACTCAGAAAGCAAAGAAGCTTTCCACCCTCGAAAAATCAGCCATGGATTGGCAGGCGCATGTTCAAGCATCAGAAAAGTCAGGTTTTAAAGACGAATTGGAGGCTAATCGACGCGGCGGGGGATATCTTGAAAAGGTCGAATTTTTGAACAGGGTGGACGAGCGAAGGGAAGAGGTTATTGAAGCAAACAAAGGTAGTAAGCGCCGAAGATGATCTGGTGAGTCAAATCCGACATATTCTGCCCAGGACAGGCTAGTTGAGTTTCAAATCAGAGACAACTGGAGGTAACTGTCATTTGTAATTATGTTCCAACATCGACGCAATACATTTTCGCATCAAGAAATAGTTGGCTTCACGGACACTAATTCTGTCGGGTTTGACTCATGTACTGAGCTTGACCGCGTCAAGACTGTTCAGTGCCTTGAATCAGATGACTGAGTCATTGGAACCAGGAATTACCTGCTACAGGAGAACTAGTGTTCCGTTTGCATGGTGTTATAGTGTGTGTGGTTATTATAAATACATTGTGGAATATCGATCACTTCGGCATCAGAGTAGGCGTCATCGTCGGCGGGCTTCAACGCGTCATCTCTGTTTTCTGCATATTGACCTCTGGATACCTTATAGGTGTACATGGCACTCTGCTCGCACCATCTCGCTGTATTTTCTCTTCTCAGGCCCTCTTTCGAGACATTGTGCTCAGCGGCATCAGCCCTATTCGCTGTAGGATGATTCATGGCTGACATTCGGATATGCGGAAACCTGCTAACCAACCGGGGATGTCTCGTGCCAGTGCTGACTGTACCTTTACTATGAAACAGGCTTCTTAGGGCTCTTTTACCACGATTCCCTCAGACACTCAGCAATGACTATCCTCCTGACTGGTGGCACAGGCAAAACTGCCTTGCCCACGGCACACCGCCTACAAAACGCTGGCCACTCTGTATTGCTCGCTTGCCGCTCAGGAAAAGTCCCTGTGCTCTATAAGGGCGTTGCGTTCGACTGGTTCGACTCCAACACATTTCAGAATCCCTTTGACTTTGACAGTAACATTGACCGCGTATATCTGGTCTGCCCTTATGTTCCTGACATGCTGGGAATGGTCAAGCCGTTTATTGAACTGGCAATAACAAAAGGTGTCAAGCGCTTTGTTCTCCTGAGTTCGACACGTCAAGAAAGGGGAGGGTCCCACATGGGTAAAGTTCATGAGTATATTGAAGACCGTGGTGTCGAGTGGGCAGTCATACGGCCGACTTGGTTCATGGGTAAGTGTCTGCAATCCGAAAGTGCCGAAACAATAATAACGTATCCGCAGACAATTTTTCGACACAATATCTCAAGCCCATTCGCGACGAAGACATTATCCCAACTTCAATGTATGATGGCTGCGTCCCCTTTATCGCAGCCGATGATATCGCCGAGCTTGTATATCAAGCTCTTACTGATGAGAAGAGTCATAACACTGACCATTTAATTGTGGGCCCAGACGCGTACACTCATGACGAAGTAAGTCATCACTCAATCGAAGAATAGAACAGAAATACATATCCCATACAGGTCGCTGCCATCTTCAGTGACATCCTCGGTCGAAAAATCGAGCATGTACGCCTGGTAGGAAAACAAGGAGTTCATTTCTGGCAAGCGCTAGGCCTGCCAAAGCCCGCTGCGCAATCCATGGTTGCACTCGAACACCAGACTGCGCAAGGTAGCGAGTACAGTTCATTCAAAGAATCATCAAGCGGAAAAGTTATCGGTCAGACACGTCTTTCTGACTACGTGAAGGCGAATCGTGGGGTTTGGGAGCCATTGTCAAAGACATAATATACACAATGTATTTGTACTCAGTTTAAGACAAAGGATCGACATCGGTTAAGAGATTGAGAGGTTGAGTCATTGTAAAAGCGTAACGCAGGAGCACCGGTTGCACCGTCGGACGATGGTCCATTCCATGCAGTCTTTTCAGTAGTAACCACGTGAAGTGCAGGGCAAGATATCATTGACGACGGCGTCATCCTGGAACAACTTTGATAAATGTCATCGCACTGAACCTCTCGGATATGATGAGTTATTTCCATTCAGTGTCATCGCAGTATCAACAAATATAGTGAATGATGCTTGCAACCTAACAAATCTGAATTGATGTATCAACACACAATTCTAACGAGTCTCGAGATGATTTGAACCCTAGCTGGAGCCGACGTGAAATACGAACGTCTATGGACAGGAATTAGAATACGGCACGGGGCATGAGGTACAATTCACGATATTACTTCTGTTGTTGTGCAAGCTTGTGGGCGCGAAATTTTTCTCCGATGAAAGATCAAATATGTTGTATACCGAAGTAAATCAAGACTTACCGAAGAGCAGGATTTCCAGGAGGAGATGTAGGAAGCGGACGATTTGCTTCTTCAAACTTGCTGCTCGGCGTTCATAAGAAAAATACACCATAGCGAAAACCCAACATACCCGAGTTTTTTTAGTACCTCCTTACGAAGCAGTGCATGGTGCCTCCAGGGACGAGGTTCACATCTGGCAAAAGCTTCGAAGTAAGGGCGATTTTCGGGCCTCAGACTCCGCAGCACTTCTCTTCGTTCTGGTTCGAGTTCACCGGTTGGAAGTACATTGGGTTTAGACCTTAAAGTGTAAAGAGAAAGATAGTTACGCCAGACGGATAGTCGTGAAGTCAGATTGCTGTGCAATCGACCGTTAGGAGGATCAAGGTAAGTTGCGACCAGAGAGTCGAAAAAGGTAGTACGAGTCGGAAACCGGATATTGCTTGGGCAAGGAGACAAAGGAAGCGAACGGCTGGAATCGGCAATATCAAGATAGAATTCCGATTCAGGATGAAGTAAAATCATTCCTGGGTCCTCTTCGGACGCGGCGGTTGTTAACTGCAGATGGACTGCGCTGGAAAAAATCCTGGGACGAGTAGGATCCATCCATACGTATTCGGCGTAGGTCTCGGGAATGCCAGTGAAGATTTCGTATGGCAAGGTGTCAATAATTGCCTGGGTAGTAAACCTGAGACTTGCATCCGTGACGACCAAGTGAAGAACAAAAAGGTGTGTAGGTACAAAATATTTAAACGCGGGGGCATCCTCTCCCTACACAAGACATGTTATACCCATGGAAGACAAAGCCTGTGCAGGTTTGAGGCGAGTTTGTACATAGGGGGGATAATATGGACAGGAGTCGTAGAATTCGAGCATAAGGCTCGTGAAGTAGTCAGTTGATACTGAGGGTTTAATTTATAGAATTATGTAATCAGCTGTTGACTGTGGTTTTAAGCCATTGTAACAGCATGGACGCAAAAGCGCCGGTTACCCGTCGGGCAATAGTCTATTTCATGTAGTCTTTTCAGTAATAACTACGTGGACACAGGGCGAGAAATCATTGATGACGGACAAGAGATATCATCAAACTCAGTTACTTGTGGGCGCAGCGTCCCCCCCAGCGAAGTATTTCAGTATCGCGAGGGGAATTTCGGCATTCGCCGTGTTAAAACTGCCCTCCGGGGCACGACTTCGCGTGCTTTCGATACTTACTTCGTGGATAAGTATCAACAAGCCGTATCCTACGATAGAGAATAACACAGAGGGACTACAATTTCCACTGCCTGAACTGAATTGGTCAAAGACCACAATAATCATTTACGTCTGGCATGGAATGAGGCGGTCATCATGCTGATTTCTCCATCAGATCGTATAATAACAAAGCCTTTCTTGCTTTTCTAGACAGTGGAAGTAGATATCAATATTAAAAACTCAATAAAAATCCAGGTAGAGGCTATATTGAATCTCCTTTGCATTGAGAGCGGCAAACGGGCTTCCAAGTGAAGCCAGTACTTTGCTACTATCTCCCTAGCTTTGCCATAACCCCAAAAAGTGATCTGCATATACTGTGTCGAACGGCCATGGCGTCAAGGCCACCACAGACACTGAAGCCACTCGGCACTTTGGCCCTTTGTGCAATCGAACAATAGACCATTTTTACCAAATACTTATATATATGAATACGATACAGAAAGCACCCTCAGCCTCTTCTATCGGACTGAGGATTCAACTTACATTGATCTATCAGGTCTACTCAGTGTATTGGTCTAATTTCTAACATACTGGATCGTTGTAACTCGCTCCAAAAGCTTGTCGATGTCATGTCACTTCAAGATCATTGATATATTTCTGGTTGAGTAGCTTGGAGCAATAATCCGGTCCCACATACAACTCAGACAAACAAATCAATTGAAATTTGGGATCTATACATCGAAGACGTGGATTTGCATGTAAAGAAGAAGATTGCTTATGTAGGACTTACATTTCCTAGGATGACAGTATGAAATATATCACTCATTTTTAGTTCTTAGGGGAGTATGTCCGCATCCCACGCATACCATAGATATTAAGCAGACCTGTTGGCCGACTCTATGAGAGACTCGGCATGATTGATGTTTGGTGATGTAGATACTTGGTGAGAATGGATCGTTCACTCACAAGCTTTTTTCACACACCTTGATTGCGTTCTGGGTCACTGGAGGGAAATGGTATGAGTATTGTAATATAATGAGCAGTGGTTGAGAGGAAGAGGGGTCGAGTTAATGAAGATGTTGGGAATGGAAAGAAGTGGTAGGAATGGGATGCAGGCAGATTATGACAAAGCAACAAGAATATGGAGTTCAGGTCTGATTAGGGGGAAGTAAATAATTCTCATGGCTGATTGCCGGCTCCAAACTTTTGATCATCAGGGCAGCCGTCTCCTCTGGTTTTCGAGCCAAGCTGACGGTCAGCTGAATATCGAGCCTATATATTAGATCAAAGGTGGACTAGAAGGATTTGTTCTTACCCTGTCTTTCTCCTGCCAGGCTCACCGGATAAGCTCACGATTCACTTTGACAACTTTGGAAGCCTTTGTTCCAAGTCGCACGATCTTCCGTTCATCTAGACGTTCTGCCGTTTCTGTCAATTTTATTTTTGTCTTGTCACCACGCCACTGTCCTCCATGTATTTAAACAGACGCATTGAGTCTGATTTTGTTCTGTTCACAATTCAGTTTGTCTCGTATCATGATATCTATAAGCAGCATCGACTCAATCGAAATCCTCTGTGCATTTCTCGCCATATTCGTTGTGGGGAAGATCTTCCAGCACAGACAGCTCCAGCATGGTCCCCTGCCCCCTGGCCCCAAGGGATACCCTTTGATTGGAAATTTGATGGACATGCCTTCCAAAGAGCAATGGGCAACGTTCAGAAAATGGGGCAAACAGTATGGTAAGTGTTGATATATATACATTGTTCGTACCATCGGTAAGGAAGCTTGCTGCAGGCGACATATGTTCAGCCACAGTCCTTGGTCAGACCATAGTAATTCTCAACTCGGCTAAGATAGCCAACGAGATTCTTGAGAAGAAAGGTTCGATGTACTCTGGTCGCCCTGTATTCCAAATGGCAGGCAACCTCATCGGTTGGCGGCAGAGCCTGGCTTTTATGCCCTATGGAGATCGCTTCCGCCGCTTCCGTCGTTTGTTTCATGACATTCTCGGTAGCAAAGCTAGTATTCAAAAGTTCTACCATGTCGAGCAGGTCGAGATGCATAGATTTCTTCGACGTGTTCTTGCGGACCCCACAGACCTCCTTCAACACATTCGACTGTATGTTCTCTTGTTCTCCATCACTGATGCACATCATGAGATCTCTTCAAGTATGGCAGGAGCCATTATCACTAAAATCACGTATGGCTACCAAGTCAAGGACAATGACGATCCATTTGTGGAGCTTGGGAACAAAATCATGGCCCACTTCTCCGACTCGGTAACACCTGGCCACTATATGGTCGATATTGTGCCACAGTGTAAGTTGGTTCTTCCTGCTTGCTGGACCAAATCAATTTCCTTGACGACCTTCACAGTACGCCATGTTCCAGCTTGGTTTCCTGGAGCCGGGTTCAAAAAGAAGGCAAAAGAATGGGCCGCTACCCTAGTAGAAGCAGTCGAACGACCTTTTGATTTTGTAAAACATGAATTGGTAAAACAAGCAACCTGTGTTAACTTCTCTGCCTGACTCTTTGAAGGCCGCAGGCATAGCGCCAATCTCATTTGTATCCAATCTCTTAGCAGGTCAAGGCGTAGATCTTGAGAAGGAGTCCGACATCAAGTGGAGTGCAGTCAGTATATATGCAGGTATGCCAGGTCTAGAAGTCATCAGATTTGAGATTGATGTTGGGCTATCATGAAGGTGGCTCTGACACAGTAAGTACCTCTATTAACTGAACTTACAACACTCTGTATCTCTTCCTCTAGACTGTGTCTTCAGTATATTCGTTCTTCCTGGCCATGGCTCTGCATCCTGATGTCATGAAAAAAGCTCAGGCGGAAATCGATTCAGTCATTGGTAACAATCGACTGCCTACACTCGAAGACCGTCAACATCTGCCATACATTGATGCTCTTACAAAAGAAGTTTTCCGATGGAACATTGTAGCTCCTCTTGGTATGCTACTATGGGGCTTCCTTGTTGACATCTTGTAGTTGATCTGGTGTTCAGGCTTACCACATCGTTCGATCGAGGACGATGTGTATGATGGTTACTTCATTCCCAAGGGTACGACTGTGATAGTCAACATACGGTGAGTTAAAAATAATGTTACCTGAAAGATACCTGGATTTTTTCCCTCTACTTGTTAGCGGAATTTTGCATAACCCCGAAGTCTATTCCAATCCGCATAGCTTCAATCCGGAGCGATTTATCGCAACCGAGGATCGACCAGCCGAACCCGACCCTCGTAACGTCTCCTTTGGTTTCGGAAGACGGTAAGATCATACTCAAATTCAATCTTTACCACAAACTTTCTCATCATTGATTTGAAAGGATCTGTCCAGGTACCGCCATACCCGCTGCTCTCAACTTGATTATTGACTAACGTTATCATCAGGGCTGTACCTAGCGGATTCCTCAGTATTTATTTCGTGTGCAATGTCTCTGGCTGTTTTCGACATTACCAAATATGTCGAGAACGGTGTCATCATCGAACCTGTACAGGAGAACACCGAAGGCACAGTAAGGTACAATGGATTTATCTTGTGTTTCTGAGTAAACCTAAATCCTCACCTGACAGCCACCCAAAGCCATACAAATGCTTAATCAAACCTCGATCGCAGAAAGCTGCATCACTTATCGAAGCCAGAGAAAATTGACGTGTGCATGTAACCTTTTGTGATTCTGTGTTGGTATTGTTAGTGGCGGGGCCTATGTTAATATAACTGCATCACGCATGTATTCATGAATTGTTATTGAAAGCAGCTTATGGAGAATAGTATGGGGAACGAAATCTGTGGGTGTAGCAGGGAGATTGTGTCAACGCAAGGTCAGAGGTAGAAGACTGGTCAAGGAGGTAGTAAATTCATGTCGTCTGCGAGTGTTGATTAGAATCGGCGTGTTCTATTCGACATAGAAGTTTCAGAAACATCCTAGGCGAGTTCGCTGTCATACCGCGTAATACGTGCTAGGAATCTGAAATTCATATCTCCCGATAAAGATCCAGATAAGTTTTAAAGAATCATGACCTATACTACCACTCTCGACCGACTCAGTGATCATTCCGAAACATCAGGGTTGGCTCAATTCTTTGACAGATATATATATGCACTAAACCTCTCGCTGCTTTTCAGTATCATTCTACTACGCAACAATCCGGGAAAACACACATAAATAGATAGATCACCAGCGAAAACATCCGGCGCGAAGTACGATACTGGCTCTACCCCCGCCTCTTAGCCCGGCATAGTGACTTGCCAGCGGTATAAAAAAACGTCCTGTTTTTCCCCATACTTTACGCATGTAGAGATGCCATACACTCAATATTGTGCCTCGACTCTTTGCCAGCGGTATAAACAGAGCCCTTCATTCATCATCATCATCATCATCATCATCATCATCATCATCATCATCATCATCATCA
>JABCKS010024946.1:15263-43528 GCA_018851325.1 Termitomyces sp. DKA19 | reverse complement strand
CAAGCAGGTACAGCTGCTTGTATGAGTTACCAGGGAGAATGGTACCTCAATGACAATGTGGGAGTGTATTCATGCAGTGCTCCTGCTTCAGGAGTTCCATAGGATCTCCTATTTTATGCACAGTATGTGGCAAGACTGGTCTATGTACTGAGTCCTTGAAATAGACACAGCTGATGTCATGCACTACTTACTATGTGATGGTAGGCAATGGCTACCAGTGCCTCTACCTTCATGAGCATTGGCCATATTAGGCTGACTCAATAATTTGACTTGTGGTGCAGGACTTTCTCCAGTCCCTATTGAGCACCACTTTGAGATAGACAGATGGGCACAATATTTATTGCACCACTATCATCTCAGATCCCAGAACTTTGTGTCTGGGATTGCTATAAATATCTCTGGATGAGTTAGCCAAGGCACTGTCTTTGGCTATGTCCTTACACATGCATTGGCACCCACTGGTGCCCATGCTTATGCTGCCTATATAAGAGCCTTTGCTCTCATTGCTGTTTGCCCATGCCTCTATACTGAGGCTGTGAAAGTGTACAATAGGGAAAGTATGATGCCCTTTTAGGCCATCAATAACTACAGTTTCCCAATGCACAGACTCTATGTCAAGCCTGGGCAAGTTGCTAATCTTGGCAATATGGAGGTGCTTTATCACCTCCTTGCCAATAGAATTCCACATATATGGATGGACCATGCATATACCTATAGTATATGCTACCTAGACTATTACTGGTCTGGGAGTGGTCTTCATACCAACCTCTTTGCAATGATAGGCATCAGTGCCTGGAGCTCTATGGACCTCCAGGGACTTTGTCTAGATATGATGGGTGGTATGAGCCCACCCCTAATGATCAAGAATGCTGTTGCATTCTCATTCAACTTTTGGAGGCCAAGGACCTTCAGCCACTTTTAGATTGAGAGTAGCTTTGTTATGGTGAAGATGCTAGGTTCAGATACCTAGCTAATCACCTAGCAGTGGCTGTCTATGTTCTTCTGGCACTACCATCTATGGTGATGACTGCGATTCCACCAGAGGGACCTAATGAGTCCCTCATGCAACCAGATCCACCTGAGGAGGCTGAACCCTCAGCCTCCTCTCCTACTCCTATACCAGACTCTGGTACTGTGCAGATGGAGACAACTTCCATGCCCCCACTCACTACTGACACAGTTGGCACTATTGAAAACACTATTACCACTTCAGACCTATCTCCGGAGATGAGGCCAAGCAAAACTGCAGCCAATGCTGCAGTCTCAGAGTGCCTAGCTGAGGCAACAGATCCTACTATTGCCTTGCAGTCAGGGACATTCATAGGTCCCTTCTGGTTGCCCTATTGTGGAGTCCCTAATAGCAACTTTCTTTAAGTTGCTATTGGAACACCTCAGCTGCTAGAGAAAAAGCTGGCAAGATGGGCAGGATGCTATCTCCTGCCCTATATTCTTTGAATTATTTTACTTATTTATGAGACTTATTACAGTCTCATTTAATCTTCATTCATTAATTATTTAATGAGACCTGTAATGGTTTCATGAGGGGGGTATGTAATGGCTCATGCATATTACAGCTCATACAATACATTTATAAATATTTACAGTTATTACTAATTATTAGTTATTTAACTTGTATATAAGTTGTAAGGTTAATTATGTAACCTAAAGTAGTCTTTTTGCACAACCATAGCCAGAATCAATCAATAGGTTCTGACTTATGTTTCAGTGTGTAAAAGGCTCAGTAACTGCATTACACTCCTAGACACAGTCCTTGCATCATAGGGGCTGCCCTGTTTGCCAGAATCCTCCCAGCTGTATGTAATCCCCATCAAACATTTCCAAGCCCAGAAACCTCTGGATCTTGTCAAGTTCAAGGAGGAGATTCTACATGAGGTTGTACCCTCTAAATACTATAAGTTTGCAGATGTATTCTCAGAAGGAAGTGCTAAGAAGCTCCCCCCACACTGACCCTGTAACCACTAGATCAACCTAGAAGACAGGGCCTTCCCCCCTTCAGGAAGGTCTACAATATATTGGAAACTGAGCTCCAGGCCCTCAAGGACTATATGGATGAAATGCTAGGAAAGGGCTTTATTCAACCCTCCTCTTTCTCCACCAGAGCTCCAGTTCTCTTTGCCAAGAAAAAGGATGGCATGCTCTGCCTCTGTGTTGACTACTAAGGGCTTAACCAGATTACAAAGAAGAAACAGTACCCCCTCCCTCTCATTGGGGACCTTGTAGATAGACTCTAGAGTGCCAAAGTATATACAAAGATTGACCTCTGCTTTGGGTACAATAACATTTGCATTGCCCCTAGACATAAGTGGAAGACTGCTTTCTGGACTCAATACAGGCTCTTTAAATACCTGGTAATGCTCTTTATGATGACCAACTTCCCTGCTACCTTTCCATACTTTGTGAATGATATTTTCCATGACATAAACAATGTCTTTATGGTAGTATACCTGGATGACATCCTCATCTACTCCAACTCCCTTGTAGAGCACTAAGATTATGTCCAGCACATCCTGGAACAACTCCAGCAGCACAACCTTCATGCCAAACCTGAGAAATGCTCCTTCCACACTCAGGAGGTTAAGTATCTGAGCATCTTTGCCCCATCATGTTCTACATCTACTCTATGATCCCCATGGAGCTCAATTATAATATCTACAATAAGGAACTCCTTATGATTGTAAAAGCCTTCTAGTAGTGAAAGGCATATCTAGAAGGTGCCTGCTACAGTATCCAGATCTACTTGGACCACAACAACTTCCAGTACTTCATGACCACCAAGCAACTCAGCTGCCAGCAGGCCCAATGGTCTGAACTGCTGTCCAAGTATAACTTCATCATCCAGTATTGCCCTGGCCATTTTGGAGCCAAGCCCAATGCCCTGACCTGGAGGCCCAACATCTACCCTTGGAGATCCTTCAAGGCTAGGCAAAACACCCTCAATCAGCACATCATCATTCCCTCTAAGCAGCTCCAGGCCATGCTGTTGCTAGACCATAAAGGCCTCCTCCAGCAAATCTGCCAGACATTTCTGAACAACTACTTCCACTCCCACAACCCTCAAGCCTCCCCCCCTTCCCCCCCCAAGACCCTTTCTGGGCCTTCCACCTTCACCCTTTCTCCTAACAACCAGCTCCTCTTCTGCAATACTGTGATCTATATCCTGGACCACCAGAAATTATGCCTTGAGGTCCTCTAGCAACACTATGACTATAAGCTTTGAGGTCACCTAGGGATTCAGAAGACCCTGCAGAAACATACTTCTGGCTGGGACTTAAGAAAGATGTCACCAGGTATGTCTGTGCCTGTGAGGCATGTTGCTAGGCCAAGGTTCTGCACCACCAACTGAGCACTTTGGACTCTTCAAGATACTCTGGAAGGTATTCTCCTATATGTACTGACTTGACCTACCTGCTGGGATGAAGAGGATTTACCCCATCTTCTATATCCAACTCCTGGAGCAACACAACCTGGAGCCCCTCCCAGGCCAGTAGAATAAACCTCCTCCTATGATTAAGGTCAATGGAGAAGCTCAGTACAAGGTTGACACCATCCTTAACTCTCAATGCTGCCATGGCCAAATTGAGTACCTTGTTTAGTGGACCAAGTACAGACCTGAGGACAATACTTGGAAACCATTAGGGCACCTCCAGAATGCCCCCAAAGCCCTCCAGAACTTCCACTAAGACCACCCCCAAAAACCCTGAGACCCATGACTTGAGCCATAACCTGGCATAACTCTATCCTGAGCTTGAAGGGGATTCAACTCCCCCCCTGCATGTTCCTCCTGTCTATTCTGTTTATCCTGCCCTCCCTCTTATCCCACTCTTCTTTTCCCCTTCTCCTTTAATTTTCTACTTGCTCTATCTTATCTTATCTATTGCACTATCTTATCCTGCCCCTCCTATCACATTGCTTATCTCATCTAATCTCCTCATTTTATTCAGGCCAGGACTAAGAAAAGACAGTATATTTCAAAAAAAAAAAAAAAAAAAAAAAAAAAAAAGAAAAAGATAAGAAAAAACAAAAATGCCAAGATGCCAAGAACAAATGGCTCTATATACAGCAGACCCCAGCCAGCAAGGATCCTGCTCCCCCTCACCCAACTGCCCTTCTCTACCAGAAGCTGTCACAGATAAATGCCCAGGCAGTAGTAACTCTATCTAGGAGACTTTTATGGGCTCAAATATGCCTTGAAAGAATGAGCTGGAGCCCAACAGACATGACAGAACTCACCAAGAAATACAAAGCAATGCTTTGCCTACCAATTGGTAAGCCAGCCCCAGGCCCAGCCCCTCCCACTTGCTAGGTCCCACTATCCTCAGATAATGCTCCTAGATAACTCTCTGCTACCCCACCTTGCTGCCCCCTGCTCCTGCTGCTCTGCCTATTCCTGACTCCTCCTTCTAACTCTGCTCCTACAATGCCTCATATGTCTGACAAAGGGCATCCAACTCCTCTGTCCTCACTGCCAGCTTATAGGCCAACTTCTGGTTTTATGCTATTATACACCAGTTTTTGTCTAGCTAGGTCACCTCAACCTCTTACAAGCAGGCCACCTCTCCCTAGAGGCTGGCAACCTTGTTTGACAATGGCACTTGAGAGTCAGGGAAGTTGGAGGAGGTTTGGATTAAAGGTCTGGGGGTCTGGGAGAACAATGGTAAGGGCCTGTGCAAGAACACTTGGGACTTGAAGCCTCCCCTAATAACATGCAGCAATGCTTGGACCCTGCCTCCAAGCCAGGGGACCCTGACAAGGGCAGAAATAGGAGAACCCCCAGGCCCAGTAATTATACCATCAAAGGATTGGGCACCCCCTCCTTGCAGCCTCAAACCCCCAGTGACACCCCCATCCATCCTGCCCCCATGTCTGCTGAAGGCCTGACCACCACCAATTTTACCAGCTGATTCACTGCACATTACTCCTGCAATGGGTACCCCTCCCTCTGATAAGGAGGCCATGGTATGGAAGTCACCTGACATTGGGAGCCTCCCTGAGGTTTGACTTGGGCACACTGTGGCTTGGAAATCTTCTAGGATCCTGAGTTGTATACCACTCAGGCTGCCATGTCATTGGTACTTGGGGGAGTTGGGGTCTTGTACTTATGGTCAGAGGACATTGCAATACCTTAGGAGAAATCAGACAGCAACCTGCTAAAAAGACTCTTAGAAAGTCACCAGACTTCTACAGATACCCCAGAGACCAATGACACCTGCCACATCTCAAGGGTTTCAATGCCTAAGGGGGAGGTAATGTTAGGACCCTGTCAGTTCCCCTCTGACAACTCCACCACCTCTGACATCAACCCAAAACCCCCAGCCCAATCTTCAAATGTCCCCACCCTCTATCCAGACCTTGCCTGCACCCTGCACATTACCAGATTACTGGCCTGCATGTTTCTGAGCCCCAACTCTGACAACTCCCTTGTAACATGTCTTATGCATTACTAGATCACTGGCAAGACATCCTCCCAAGTCTCAACATATTCCCAGGGGCTGCCCTAGCCTTAAGATGCCTTGCCCTGTAACTTCACCCTTGGGGCCTGCTTCAGACTATATTCAGGCCCCACTACAATAGAGGCTGAGCTCCAGGCAGGCACTGCTCACTCAAAGACCTCTTTCCATCTTCAACTCTCCCTGGAAACCTTAAGTATATAGCTCTGGAACCTTGTAGTCAGTCAGTAGTCTTGATATTGCATACTTTCATCTACTTTTTGTTTCTCTACTCTCTCTGTCTCTATTCTTACTCAATCTATTCTTCTTCTCATTCTCTCAACCTCTAATGTAGTTGTCTTAGTCTGTGAAACACTTTCTTGGACTTCAACCACCTCTGCCCTTGTTATATCAACTCTGGGACATTGCCTAGTGCCTGGATCAAGCTCAAAATGTTTGTACATCCTCCTTCCAGTCATCAACTAATTGACTAGCAGGTTCTTACTCTTGGAGGTGAGCTTTCAGGTACTTTGGACCTGACAGAAATGTCAGGACTTGGAAACTGAGTTGCCAGTGATCTATTGATATATAAGGCACATTTTAGGAAGTTGTTGGGGCTGAGGCTTGTAAATGCATAGACCAGTGATCCAGTGATACACAGGTTGGGGCAGAGCTTGAGTAGAGGGCAGGGATGTTTGAGAGTTGGGCAGGGGGTTTTTTAAGGGTGGCAGGGTCATCAGGGATTGGCAGGGCAATATTAGTAGAGTTTTGACATTACTCCCTCTCTAAGTATTGAGACCCTTGGGGCATGGTGGGTGTTGTTAGTCCCCAGAGTACCTGTAGGAGTCTAGTAATCTTCTGAGAGTCTTCTCAACAGCTTATTGTCTGATTCCTTTTAAGGTAATGCTATGTCTTCCAACTACAAGCATAAGTCTCTAACTCCTCTGAATACTAACAACATAGTAGCCTGGATTGTGCATAAAGTATGTTGACTGGGGCAGAATTGGCAGTATGAGAAGGAGGCAGTAGATTGGCTGTTTTATTATGTGCATCTATTTCTTCTAGTCTGGAATAGTTTAGCTAATGCCCCACAAGAGCAACAGAAACTGTGGGCAGCAACCTTAGGATTCTGAAAGGTCCCTGAGCCTCTGTGCACCCCAGAGAGCTCTCTACTACAATGGGAATCTATCTGAGTTAAACTAGGAAAGGCTTCTGGGACTCAGATGGCCCTCATGCCCCAGTATCCCTGGCAGAGGGAGGGGTTCCAATTGTGAGAGTGGTGTGTTGCAAATTGGCCAGTAAGTCATCAGATTTAGGGTTATCATCATGGAGCTGATTCTCCTTAGTGCAAGTCCTGCCAAGTGCATGGGGAGACCTATATCCTACCCATACCAGAACATTCCAGATATGCTTAGAATCTTTGCAACAGGTGCTACAAGCAGCATATTTGTTGCTTATTCTGGGCCTAATGGCAGTCAGAGTGGTAGGAGGGGGAGGCTACTCTGGTTTAGGCACTCCAGGTTGTCTAGCAGCCCCATGTCAAAGTGGTAATTGAGATGTGGGTTCTATAGAGGTGCCTTTCTGTAGTCAGGTCTTTTATGAGCATGAAGGAAGAAGGGTCTGCAGAAGCACAGGCAGGACTGTGGGAGTACATAGAGGGGAAGTCCCAGAGGTCCCTCTCTTCCTCTCCTTGCCTGAGTTGTTGTATTCAGAGGTAAATCCAAAACATTGTCATATATTGTTGGAGGAGATCTCCAACTTCAAGCAGTTTTACCCTAAACCTTCTTTCCTTTTCTTCTGAGCCCTCACACTCTTGATACAGACTTCACACAACCCTTCTGCCCCTGAGATGTCATTATTGGACAAAGTCACCAGGCTGCAGGAGGAGGTGGCCCAGCTCTGGGGAGTTAAGATTATTTAGCTAGGGTAGAATCAATGCCTCCCTAGCTCAGAACAAGAAGTTGGTCTGAGAGCTGGCAGTGAGAATGGGGGAGTTGGGCACCTTTTGCCAGGCATAATAGGTGTTGCAGGAGCAGGGCTGGGGAGTAGTATTGGGGCTGAGGTAGGAGGAGCAGGGGATAGTGGGGTAAGATGAGGGGGAGTCATTCAGGGGAGTCATCTAGGGGAGTTGTCTAGAGATAATGAGAGCAGGTGAATAGGAGGGGGAGGGCATGGGGTTGGCTAGTGAAATTGGCATGCAGAGCACTGCCTTATATATTTGGATAAGTACCTTCATCTACTTTAGACTTAAACTCATTTTTTATAGGATAACTCCAGGCCTACCAGGGTTTTCTGGACAAAGTGACTACTGCTTGCACATGCATATAGAATGATCTTCATTAGATTTGTCCAGAGTACTGGCTGCCTATGGAGATCAAGCAGGAGATGGAGGAGCTGGAGTGCCTGGAGAGGGCCCATTATTGGCTAGTGATAAGTTTGGAGGGACCCCTAGAGTGGGAAGTGCAGAGTCTTATAGACTTTCTGCCCTCTTTAGATGGCATCTATAAGAAGACCCAGGACACACTGTTGGCAGAACTTTGAAAGAAGCAGGGATTATCAGGTCCCCCCCTAGAAGAGGTGGATATTACTGCAGAGAAGAGCAACAGAGTGGAGGTGGTAGATCTTCAAGAGGCCAAGAGGAAAGTGTAAAGGAGGGCAAAAAGTAAGGGGAGGGAGGTTGAGTAAAGGGAGGAGAGAGGGGCTCTTGTCTGATAGGGGTTCTCTATATAAAGTCACAGCTTTTTTCCTTCTTGTATTTTCTTGGGCTTTTTTCTATTATATTTATCATCTTTCTTGGTTCTGGCCTAGATAAGATGAGGGAGTCAGATGAGATAAGATAAGGTAATAAGATAGGTTGGATAAGATAGAGTGATGAGATGAGATAACAAGGATCAGATAGGGGTAAGTTGAGTGAGATAAAAAGGAGAATAAAATAAGATAACAAAGATAAGATGGGAATGAGATGAAATGAGATGGGGCAAGATAATAGAAATGTGTAGAAGGGAGTTGAATCTCTATTAAGCTCAGGACAGAGTTATGCTTAGAGGGGCCCTGAGGTTATGGGCCTGAGTTGTAGATTTTGGAGCTTTGGGGGTGGTTCTGGTAGAAGTCTCAAAAGGCGTTAGGGGAGTTCTGGAGGTGTCCTAGTAGTTCTCAGATGTTATCTTCAGGCTCATACCCAGTCCACCAAACAAGGTATTTGACCTGTCCACAGTAGTGCTAGAAGTCAAAGATGTTGTCAACCTTGTGTTGGGTTTCTCTATTGACCTCAATAGTGGAAGGAGGGTTGTTTCATTGGCTAGAAAGGGAGTCTGGGTCATATTGTTCTAGTAGTTGAATGTGGAAGACAGGATGTACAATTTCTTGGCCAAGATTGACATGCCTCAACCACTTTCCACCACCATCCATGCTAATAACTGCTTGTCAATAGCATTAGCTGAATTGACAAAAGGCCATGCTTATGCCAAGCACATCAACATTTGTCACCACTATATCCACAAATGCATCTGAGATGGGGACATCAATATCATCCCTATTCCATCTACTGAAAACATAGCCAACATCTTCACTAAACCCCTTTGCTGCTCCATCCATGCCTACCTTGTTAGAAAACTTAGCCTCAACAAACTAGCATGATCCTGTTTGTTGGGGAAAGTGTTGAAGATAACTTCAGTATGCTCTAGTTATGTGAACTTATATTTCTTTCTTTTTATTATATGTTACTCCACTACACAACTCCATCTTGACAACTGTTTGTTATTCTTTAATCAAACCTTATTTTTTGGCTCCATATATTTTCATTATATACAAAACCCATACCCTTAGTCATCTTGTTATTCATATTGTGACTCCTGAGGGTATGTTAGCTACCAACATATCTCTTCCCTTAGTGACTTAGTGATTCTTTAGTAGCATCTAGTAACTTAGGCTAGCATTAGCAACCACTTTCACTTGCCCTTTCTTTCCATCCCTACTATATAGCTTTTGTTTTCTGGAAGGTTTACTGACTTGCCCTCACACACACTTCCTACTGCCAGCTACCCTATCTGGTTGTCAGTGCACTTATAGGTTGCCCTTTTTGGTTTCCTGCACAGCAACTAGGTGGCATAGAAGCACATCAATGTGCACAATCATTATCTCTGTGCCACCATGAGGATAAGACTGAATATGGTCAGTCATTCTCCAAAGTAAAGGAAGAGGAGGAGGAGGGTGAAATGCCTGCACAGCACTTCTAGCATGTATCTTGCAGTAAAAAGCTTGCCAAAAAGAAGGCAAGTAAAGTTTAGGTAGTAGCTGCCCTGGCTCATAGGGTGTAGAACAATCTCTTAGGGTGAATCCCTAATGGACTAGGGGTGAAGGTATGGGGGCCATTTGATGTTGAATGGCTCAACTTGTGTTTCCACAGGGGCCTGGGCTCCTGTTACTACTATTCATACTAAACAAACACTGTTTTTGTTAGTGCTGATGCTAACTATGCAGCTGCCTACAAGGACAGTTCTGGCTAAGTGGCAGACACACTGCATACAATGGTGTATAAGTTTGCACACAGGGAGTTCCCCAGCACACCATATGAGCTAGAGAGGCTCTATAAGTACTATGCAAACCCCCATATGCTCTGCTGCAACTGTATAGTCATATGCTGATGACAGAGCCACAGTCATTTATGCAGCATACCAATTTATGGCTGCATGACTGTATGATGCAGCTTTTGATGTCTGATCCTGTATATCAGGATTTTGTCAACCTAATGCAGGGGCCCAAGGATATGCCCCTTGTCAAGAGCCACCATTTTCCTATGTGTTTCTTGCACACTAAGGAAGATGGCACCACTGTGCTGTATGTCATGCATGTGCCTGATCCAAAGAGGCCATTTGACCTCAAACAGATAGTGCAATATATACTGATTTATGGTCATCCAGGGTTGAAGAACACCTGGTGGGGCATTACAGTAGATTTTGCCTACCAAATGCACTGGCAAACCCTGTTTGGGTTGGCACTGTGTCAAGCACTCTATGCTAACAGTGCAGGAAAAATGTTCCTTGTGCAAAGGCTTGCACTGGTCATGGCACACCCTGGGCTGTATTGTGAGGTGGCCACTGCATATAATGCAGCTAACCCCAGACATCTGTTGGTGGACCAGTTTGAGGCCCAGATTGAACTACATCAAGTTTACATACCTGACAATCAGGTACAGAACTTCTTCAACAACAATGGAATTTGCATCTTATTGCACAACTGAATCCTACTGGATTGGGTAGACCACACCTATACATATGGCATGGTTTGCCTGGAACAACAGTTCCACCAGCCTACCATGTCCCTCAACATCTTCAAAGACATTGATAATGAGTATGTCCAGTGCCTAGAAGTATATGGAACCTCACCAACCATCCCAGACTGGGATAGTTGGCATGAAATGACCAAGGAGGACCACTACCAGCTCCTTTTCAAGCATGCAGAAGAAAGTGCATCTAATGTGTTTCCCAAGGGCTACTGGCCTCTATTACTATATTAGAATGGACCCAAATGTGGGTCAGCTATGGAAGCAAATACTGGTGTACAGTACAATGCCCACTCTTGGAGCTGCAACTAACATCACACTAACTGATTGTATTATGGTAGATAGTACTGCTGCAGGAGGTCCAATGACCTCACCAATGACAGAATCAGAGCCTCTCCCCTCTACAATTACCATTGCACCTGGGGAGGGCACAAAGATGACAGAAGTGGGCAGAGTACCAACAAGCAAGAACAAGGGCTGAAAAGCCCTAAATTTTGTATATACTTTAGGTAATGTCAAGTTTTTAACTCAAAACAAGTTACTGACAGGATTGTGCACTTCACAGCATATGTTTCATTGTTGCCTGTAGAATAAACAATAAAATACATGGTGTACTTGATGCCTTTTCTTGTTGATAATCTGCACTGATGGTGCATGTAAGGAGTGAGTGCTTATCATAGGCAGTGGGACCAGAACAGGTCCTCTGAACAGCCCAGATAGGCCTGGTGGAGTGCAGGGTAACTGTACATTGACTAGACAATCATTGCTTACAGTGATGCATCATGGTAGTGGAGCATTGATACTCACAGTTTGTAATTGCACCTTGAGCCATGTCTTGGGCTTGATGCCTCTGATCTAGACTGTGCAACAGTCTAAAGAGGGGGTGTGTAACCAGCAAGCTTACCATTATCTTGTGTTTAGCACATGTACCATGCATTGAGTTGTATTTAGACATCAACAGGCACCTTTGATGTGCCCCTGGAGATTATTTAAGAACAACATCTTGTATTCACAACATATCTAGTCCAATCCAATATTTTGGTCTGATGCAGCTACTGCATGAAACACACAAGATTGTTCTGCCTGTAGCCACCAGCTACACTGTACAAGCACTGAAAAAGAGTTTAGAATTTATCTGACAGACCCTTAGCAACCCTTGGCAATTTCAAAGATACTCAGCTTCTGGGTCAGCTTTTTTATCCCCTTTGTTTTATTCATACATGGACATCTTGAATATTGTATGATTGCTGCCATCTTGCCTGCTGATTATAAGGAGATGCTTAGTACATTGCAATATGCTGATCAGGCAAAGAAGATCAAAAATAAGGCAGCAGTGAATGAGGATTCCAATGCAAAGCTTATACAAGGATTAAAAGAGGAGCTTGAGATGCTGAAAGGTAGATACAATCACATTGCAGTGTTCTCTCATCCTTGTTGTTTTTCTTTTCATTAATGTTGTGCCATCTCTTTTGTTTTCCAGCCTGTGTATCTGCATTAAGTGGTGATGACATATGTAAAGCAGTTGGTGGAAGCCAAAATCTATGGGTTATTACAACTTATGGGTTACAACAGGGGCTGTTACAGGGCCCTTTATCAGGCATTTATCTAGCTTAAACCATGTCATTATATATTTCACTATGTAAATCTACAGCTATAAGCCCTTTGGAGCAAAATAATCTGTTATAGATGTTGGTTGAAGTGATTGGAAATTATCAAGGCAAGTCTGGCAACCAAACTTTGCCAGCATGGCCCCCAATTCACATGCAAAGGGCTCATCCATATCTGAAATATATTCCTTCAATGTGGAAGCTGCTTGAGGTGCATCTTGGCAAGCTGGCTTCTCATTCAACTTGGCAGTCAGGCTATCATCACTATCAGTATCACCACCACTCATTTTCCTTTTTTGTTCAGCCTTATGCCATTCCACAACAGCTTGGCAGATTTTCTTTTCTGATCCATTGTCATACATGATTCCCTCATCAACTGGATTAAGTAACTCATTCAGAGCCATCCAGTTTTGAGAGTGAAGGACAACAATTTTCTCAAGGTGAGACAAGGAGTTAATGACTTCTTGTTCAGCTGCAGTAAGAGCTATTTTGATGGGATCCATATTGACAAGTGATGATATTGGGACCCAAAAGTTCTGGGTTGGATATGGTTTTCAATGTTCATCAAAGATTCTCCGGTCATCTTTTGGAATGAAAAATCTACAAAAATCATGTATTCATCAGGTATCTATCACATGTTCCAATCTTAACATCAGATGTGTGCCCAAATGGTGCTAATTTCCTCTAATCTGAGTAATTTATGGGTTATGGAATATGGGGCGGTGACCCATAAATCTCTGCAAACGTACTTGGTAAGGCCGAAAGTCTATGGGCTATTACAAATTATGGGTTTTGACAGCTATATGTTATGACAGAGTTGACTGTATTTCAAAACTTTGTCATGATAGATTGAACCTCGTGCTACTCATGAAACCCCCATCTCGCAAAGTTCCCCAAGGAGTATTGCCAAGGGCTTCACCACCCAGGCGGCGATTGGCAAGTGTTCCACCGCTACGTACTGTTCGGGTATGGTCTCCAGTCCGATCTTGACCTTGACGTCCGATCAGTGTATCACCAACACCGTATGAGAACCCTCGGTGACCTTGAGTTAAGCACTGGGCATGCCAACATTCTGAACCACAATACGAATTCGACTAATTCCGGCTAATGCTCAGATGCAACGCTTGATGTCCCGACCATCAATTGGTTTTTTTTTCTCGCTTGTCACTGCGATACTGGGCGTTCTCCTCGAGTATTATATCCATATTGCAGGTATAATCTTCTCTCAATTCAAATACTGTTTGGTATCTCATCCGATCTCTGATCCTCCAGTACTGTGTCGTAAACATCCCTTTCTAGCAAAGCATAACGCTTCTAATTTCGCAAAGCCTTACTGGCAAAGTCACATCATGCCACCTGTCTTCGACCACATGTCTCGACATCAACAGGAGTGAGGCTCCGTCACTTTCGCCCACAGATAGCACATGCAGTCCCACATGGTTGATGGAATGTCAAATGACAGGATGAGAAGAACAAATTGAAGGATTGGTGGACAACGAGCTCAATACTTCCGTCAAATCTACTCGTCTCCGAGAAGATCTCAAGTTCCGGCCGAGTTCTGGATAGGCTCGCTCTCAGGTGGGCGTGTGACGGACTTCAATCCATGGTGAGTTTAGCCGAAGGTGAAGACACGGTTGACCGTCTAACCATCTGTCAACTCCATCGGTAGAAAGCGAAGCCATCATCTATGAAAGAATGGAGGAATTGTTTATCAAACCGACGTGGATGAGAATTTACAGGACGATAATCCAATTTCTGGAACATACTTGATCATCTCCTGAGTTTTCATAGTATATCGGAACTGTTGCACCTGAGACAAATCCTAGGTGCTTCATTCTAATTCTCCCTTGTCAACCCATCTCTTACTTTTCGAGACTAGTCTTCATTCGTGATGTTCACACTATTCATTGCGATCGTCACCACTGCTGCCTATTTGGTCTACAACACTTTTCGTCAACCTGCGCGTCGCCTGCCTCTTCCTCCTGGACCTCAGCCACGGTTTCTCTACGGAAATATGAAAGATATTCCAAAAGAAAAACCCTGGATTGAGTTTCATGAGTGGAGCAAGCAATACGGTGAGTTATCCACATGAAAAGTGATCTGACGTATGATAGCTTTGATAGGTGGCTTCATATACTTTAGCGTGTTACGGACGAAATTCTTGGTTATCAATGACTACAAGGTGGCATTCGACCTCCTAGACAAACGTTCGCTTTTTTATTCAGATAGACCACGAAGTGTGATGGTTGATCTGCAAGTCCTTTTATGTTCTACGACCGAGATTAGTCTGACGATAGATCGGATAGAATCGGATGGGGGTTCAATATGACGTTCTTCAACTATGGACCTCGATGGAAGGAACATCGACGAGCTATGCACCAGAGCCTAAACAATCGTGCCGTTCGTGAATGGCGTCAACTACAGCAAGATGCTACCCACAGATTCCTGAAGAAGCTGGCAGTCAATCCAGATGACTGGCTCTATCGAATCGAACAGTAAGCTCCCTTTCGATTCCCAACATAGGGACAAGATACTGAGCTTTTTCACAGTTTGGCAGGATCGGCAATTATGAAATTGTGGGTCAAGTTTATGTTCGCGTGCTTGTACTTTTGATGAAGTATCGATATGTCTGCTGATCAGTACATATGGCTACATTCTAAAAGAGAAAGATGACTATATGTTGGTAACGAAGAAGGCTGTCAAGGCTCTCACCACTGCCCAAGGTATCGGGTTCATGGTGGATAAGTTTCCGCTCTGTAATGTCTTGTGTTCTTTCATTTTTGTATCTCAATTGACGCCCACCAACAGTGAGATTTGGTAAACATTTGCTTGATAGTGGAAGGGTGTGAATCAATTTATTCCTTTCTTCCCACGTTAGTTCCATCATGGTTCCCTGGGGCTCGATTTAAGAGGTTTGCGAAGGCCCAACGACCCTATTGCATAGAATTTCTGGAAGGTCCCTTCAACAGCACGAAGGCTTCCAGGGTAAGGTGACATTACTCACTAGTGAAAGGCTCAATTAATACCTATTTGTTAAGCTCTCTGGAAAGGAAGAAAACTCTTATGTGACGCGACTTATTGATCAATTTGGGAAAAGTGATATGCCTGCAGATAAAGGGAAGATCATCAAAGAGACTGCTGCAGTGCTCTATGCTGGTGAGCTTTTCTTTCCTTCCATAAGAGGTCGACTGATCTTTTTTGCTGTTCTTCTGCCAAAAGCTGGAACTGACTCAGTTCGCCTTCATTGTACCTTCTTATTTTCCGGTTTCTTATGATTTTTAGACATACTCTATCCTTGGATCCTTTTTCCTGGCATTCACCCTATACCCTGAAGTGCAAAAAAAGGCTCGAACAGAAATTGACAGAGTTATTGGACGCGGCCGACTTCCTAACTTCTCTGACAGGAAATCATTACCCTATATCGAAGCTCTTGTAAAAGAGCTTCTACGGTGGAATCCTGCTGCTCCATTGTGTAAGAATTTTCATTTGAATTATCCCAGTCTGCCTTATGATTTTACAATCAGCGCCACCACACCGAGTTCTTGTACAAGACGAATACGAAGGCTTCCGTATTCCTGCTGGGACAATCATCCAACCCAATATCTGGTCCATGGCACACAATGAGGAAGTCTTTGTGAATCCTTTCGACTTTAATCCTGAGCGCTTTCTTGGCTTGGATGAAGCAAAAGCTAAGGAGATTGACCCGAAAAACTTTGTATTTGGTTTTGGTCGTCGGACGTGTGTTGGTCGATTCTTTGCGGATCAACAGATTTGGTTAGCGGTCGCATGTTTAGTTTCTACGTTCGATATAAGGAAGTCAAAGGATGTATATGGAAATGAAATCACGCCTGTTCCAAGTTATCCTGGTTTCGTTGGGTATGTCTCGGGTTTTAGAGGCGAATAAGCTGATTGACAACACTTTTTTCCGGTGCTTAGGAAACCCGATCCTTTCCGGTGTGTCGTCACTGTACGGGATGGACAAGCAGCCCAAGTTATTGAAGAAGCTCCTCTTGTTGCTTGAAGTCTTTTGTATCATTCGAGGACCAGACGGGGTGGGCGTTGTATGTATTTTTCTGTACATCACTACAGCAATATTTGTTTATTCAATGTTTCGGGGAGAACATCTATACACGTTGAGAAGCTGAACCCTAATCAATGCAGAGAGTGTAAGTGATCTCCTCAGTCTCTGTGTAAATCAACTGATATTGATGCATACCTAAGAAACACAGAGTGTAAGTGATCTCTACAGTATGCATTATTTGATGTCAATGTGTTTGACACATTGGTGTAGCATTGGGTCATGAGACGGATCCATCACAGAGTTGTTATGGCATAAGAGAGTGGTGTTGCCTGCAGCCATAGCAGTTGTCATCATGCACAACCAGATGCATTTCTGTGTGGCCTCAAATGCTGCCATATATTCCACCTCATATGAGGATGCTGCAATAGTGCATTGTACTATGGTCTCTGAGAGGTGTACTTGGTAATCTCCTGTATTTCACTCCACAACAGTCCTGAGAATGTGCTTCAGTGTCCCCAAATCTGCAATCATCCACACACTCTCCATCTCATGTTTGGACTGTTCATTGGCAACCTTAGTGATTGCAATTTCAAGGAAATTGGCAACATGATGAATTTCCCTGATTGTACTTCCTGTAATAGCCACATGCTTTGCATATCAATCTTATAAACCTCTAGCTTCCCCTATGCCCATCTAGAGTTTTGTTGCAGATCTTCCCTGCCTGTTTCATACTATATAATTGTCTTACCAGCTTACATACATGCCTCACTTTGCTCACTTCCTCAAAGCCTCTCTGCTCCCTCATATACACTATTTCCTCCTAAGGTAGAACTCTATTCAGGAAGGTGGTTTTGATGTTTATTTGATTACCATCCCAATCCAATGTTGCTGTAAGGTGTGGTAGGATCCTACTGGATTCTGTGCATGCTGTAGGTGAGGTGGTTTTTGTGTGATCTCTTCTATACACTGATATGCTCCTATACTGCCTAGCTGCCATGCAGAAAACCAAAAGGAAGACCTAGAGTGCACTGGCAACCAGATAGGGTAGCTGGCAGTAGGATATGTGTGAGGGCAAGTCAGTAATCATCTCAGAGAATGAGAGCTGTGGAGAGTAGGGTGAAAAAGGGGTGCAAGTAAAAGGAGTCACTAATATCAGCCTAAGTTGCTAAACACTAAAGGTATGTTGCTAAGTTGCTAAATGAAAAATGGAATAGGAGTAGAGAGCAAAGTGGTATGTGATAGGGATGTCAGTAAGGTAAACAGAAGTCACTAAAGTAGGAAAGGGGCTAAGAACAAGTCATTAGGCAAACAACCACTAAGAAGATGTTGCAAAGGTAGGTAAAAAGCCCAGTGACAAAGAGGGAAAAGGGAGCAAGAATGTAAGTCAAACAGGGAGGAACTTGGGGAACATGCAAGACTTGAATGAAAATAAAGAGCATAACAAACATTAGTATCTGAAGTGTAGACACCATTCAAGTATGTTAGTAATCAAGAAAAATGAAGGGTCCAAGAAGTTACATGTCCATATGTTCATTTTGAAAGCAAAGTGCCTATGTCACTAAGGATTGTCACTAGTGAACATCACTAAGGGGGCTTTTGGTGAGGTCATTCTAGATGTGCAGTCTAGGCTCTATGTCATAAATGCTCATGATCCAAAAAATCCCATAGTCACTAAGGTCTTGTGCAAATCTCATGCTGATCTCCAGGTCATGTGCTGTCCCAATAAGATAGTCAAAGATGTTGGTAACTGTACTCAGTGACAGATGGGTCTTATCAACATCTGATTGAATTTATAAATGACATAGTATGTTTTGAATCTGGTGTTCTCACTATTCTCATCTCTTTTCATTGAGAATATGGGTCATCCTTTCAAGATGTATTGCCCTCTTGGAATGCCCTCTTAAGGTATCAGGGTCCATACCTTTAAGGCATTAAGCTTCTTATAGTGGGGATTTTCCACTCTAGGTCATCAGGCAACTTCCTTGCTTCCTCCTATCTTAGAGTATCTGGATCAACCTTAGAGCTAAGATCTGATAGGTCATCAATCACATCTAATATAGCCAGGACTTGATCAACATTGAGCACCTGTTTTTGAGCAATGGAATTATCTTCTGGGGCTTGTCTCAACTCCTTCATTGTCCATATTTGTCCTGTACTGCCTCCCTAACACACTGTGCTCTTCATAATCTTCCTGGCCAGCATTTTCTGTTGGGATTGTTATCCTCAGGAATTGTTGAACTTGCATATCTGATACATGTTCATCTTGCAGGTGGGCTTTCAGGTCTGGCTAATGCTGATACTGGTATATTGGTGACAATTCCTAGAATGATTGGGACATCATTGGTTTCTTGTAGTACAGGAGCAATTGGTCACTTGGTCACATTTTTGGTATTGGAGTCTATAGGTCTGGAGTTGATCTCATTTTCCTTTGAGCTTTCATCATTGAGTACATGCAGAATTGGGTGAGTCATTATAGCTCTCAATGAATCATAATGATACAAACTATAAACTTTCATTTCTGCATGGTTATAGCATTGATATGCTTTGAATTTCTGGTCATATCTGATGAGGATGCTGTCTTGATCATTTGTATGTCCTAGGATTATGTTTATTCTGTATTAGCCCAATCACCTAGAAACTGATCTCACAATTATATGAGTAGTTTGTTTTTCTTCTGTATGACATTTCATCTAGTATGACATTACAAATGGCCAAAACTTCACTCTTTCTATATCTGTCAAGAAGATTCATCCCATAAGAAAGATGGGTATTTTACTGCCTATACTTGACCCATGAGTGTACAATGCATTTGTTCCACCTAGTCTATGGGTGTCAATGTGTATAGAACCTTAGCTTCCAGCCTGGTCTCCTTCTTCTTATGCCATCTCTTATGATTGTCTCTATTATATTTGCTATTATGCCCTATATATAGAATATTAAGTTGGAATTCAGACTTGTTCTCCTGTATAACCATCCATGCCTTCAACTCATTGAAGCCATCATATTTTGCTTTCAACAAGATTGACTGAAGTTTGTATGTATAATCATCCACAATGTTCATTATATAATTATTTTCAGCCTCAGACTTTATAGCTAATTGCCTAGTAAGTTCTACCCAGATAATTTTCAGTTTCTTTGTTGCTCTATAGCCTTCTCTCTTCTTCCTCTCCCTCCATAGGAGGTTTTGAAGAAAAGAAGGAAGGCATACCTTTGATTATTTGTGCATGCACTATCTGAAGAATAGATCAATAATTTGCATGGCTAAGTTTGAGATTTGAGGTTGGGAATGGCATAGACTGCAAGAGCTTGGTTACTACTGATAAGTTCCAGCATATAGAGATTACAATTTGTAAGGAGGGTGCACATCCCACCTATGAGGTGGCACTAGAACCTATAGGGGTTCCTATGCAGTAGATACAGATAGAGCCAATAGGTCCTACAGAAAGTACTGGGCTAAGTGTAACTAAGTATGCATGCCTAGTGCATGCATCCATAGATATTAGAGGGCACATTGAGTGCCCAATGTTGAACATGATCATTGTACTACATAAAGTAGTTCAGCCTGCTTGTTCATCTATTTGCAAAGAAACTTCCTTATGGGTCACTATATCAGCCTGGTTCTCAGAAGTGACATTAGTTGTCTCAGTCAAGTTGCTAGGTCCCAGTTCAAGGCCATCAGATGTAGCAATGCTAGTTGCTATCATCAATTCTGAAGGGCCAGGGGCAACAGAATTAGTTGCCTCTGAGGCTAGTAGTGGTGAGAGCTGAAGCCCCATTAATGGAATCCAGATCTAGTAGTTGTAGTCTGAGAGGGTATAACTGGTATAGCTGATGGGCTGGGCAAGGTTGCAACTGACAAAGGATCCTGGTTGCAGTTAAGGCTGCAAATAGGGTCTGAGAGCCTATAGGAGGCTTCACCAATGCAGCTAGTGAGGCTTCCACTACCTCCATAGGTCAGTGCTAGAGGTGAGTAGAGATGGCTGATTCTCTATATTGCAGTCATTTAGATGCATTTAAGGGGAATTGGCCCCAGCTCTCCAAAATCTGAGGGAGCACTTGAAAGTGCTCCTGGTCATCATCAGTATGCTCATACCACCCTGCATAAGCAGTGAGAGCAAGGGGCTCACTATAGTGAATCAGTTGGTGATGATATTCATTGTTAATCTAAGTAAATAAGTCAGCATACATTGTACTTTCAGACCAATGCTGGTCTAAGAAGCATATACTATAGGTATATGCATGGTTAACCCATATTAGGGAAATGCAATTAGCCAGGAAGTGATGAATGACCTCCACTTGGCTGAAATTACTAATATGGGCAAGCTACATGTGCAGCCTGTACAAAATAAACATATAGGGGGAAAAAACATTGAATTCCTCTACTTTATAGTAGTGATCATTAACTGCAGCTCTATAGAGATGGGGGTGCATGGCTACCATAATAAACTGTTGCATGTAGGCAGTTTATGTATGTGGCAAGGTCAGGGCCAGTCTCTGACCCAGTCTGACCCAGGACATATCTAGAGATCAATTAAAAGTCTATATGGAGTGATGTATCAATAACCACACTATGGCTAGTCTCTTTCTCAGTGTTAATGGGTCTAGTGCAATACCTGTTATATGTGGGGTGAGGCATGCATTTTCCCTGCATCTGGCCAATCTCAATGCATCCAAGATGTATGTAATGGGTGCTGGGAGCAGCATACCTGCTGCTTGTTCCAAGCATGTTGGCAGTTAGGGTGGCAGTAGAGGGAGGCAGCACTAGTCAGGAGGCCCCTGGGTGTGCATCAGCCTTGGGTGGAGGTAGTAATAGAGAGTTGGCCCCTAGGAGTCTATTCTGATGCAGCAGCATTAGTGAGGGCTGGTCCATCAAGAGGTATAGAGGAGGTGAGGTAGGGAGGGATGCAGGCAGGGGCTTGAGAGGGCATCCAGAGAGTTGCAGGGCCATCAGCAGTATATCTGTCAAGCCTTAAGGTCCTTCTGATTCTTCTATCCCCTAACTCATCTGGGTCATATACAGGCTCCAATTGCCAAGCATCCTCCAAGGAGGGCCTTGAGCTACAATGTCATTGTACCAGGCCCTTATTTTCTGTTTTCCTAGATGTCCACCCTATCCCTCTAGACTTCTTCTGGGTCCACAGAGCTTGAAGAGTTGCCTTTAACTGTGATTGTTGGGCTGTAGGAGAAGGTGACCTGACTGCACAGCCTTAAGATTGTGCAGCTAGGTCAAAACTAGTGCCTCCTTGTGCAAAATCAAGAGCTAGTGTGGGAACTTAAGGCCTGGACAGGGGAGTTGGGTGCTCTTTAGCAGGTCCTTAAGGCATTGAAGGGGTAGGCCCAAGGGTGGAGCAAGAGGGGTCAGGGACAGCAGGGCAGAGGGAGGATGGCCCAGTTAGGGGCATAGTTTAGAGGCAGTGGGGTCAGGTAGGCAAAGGGGATAGAGTGTGGAGGTGGTTGGCAAATTGCCAGGCAGAGCATTGCCAAGCATACTTAGGTGAGTGTTTGATTCCTGAATTTGTGGCTCATAACTTCAGAGCAAGTTCAGGCCCATTAGAGCCTGTTAAATAGAATGACTACTGTCTAAGTCTTCATTTGGAACAGTATCTACCAGATTTAGCCCAAATATCAGTTGTCTGCAGAGATCAAACAAGGGATGGATAAACTCAAATGCCTGGAGGTCTACTGGTGGGTGGCAATGGGTCTGGAGGGGCTCCTGGAGTAGGAGGCCTCTGGAGCAAGAGGCCCAGAGCTTAATAACCCTCTACCCCCTTTGAATAATGTCTATGAAGAAACATAGGACATACTGTTGGCAGAGCTCTAGAGGGAGTGGGGGCTGTCTGGGCCTCCTTTAGAAGAGGTTGACATAACTGTGGAGTAGGAGGATGGGGTAAGGATTCTGAATCTTCAGAAGGCTAAGAGGGAGGCCTAGAGGAAGGCAAAGGGCAAGGGAAGGGAGACTGTGTGAGGGTGGGGAGAAAAAGAGGCTCATTGGGCTGGAACCCATTGTATATACTTTTTTTTTCTAGTGTTCTTTCTTAGGCTTTTTGGATTTTTAATTGCTTTTTCAAGATTAAGTCTAAGACTTTGGTGACATAGGATGGGCTGGATAATATAGAGCAATAAGATGAGGTAACAGGAATCTGATGGATCTGATAAGCAATAAGATAAGATAAGATAAAGAAGGAGATGAAAGATGAAGTGGGGTGAGGTGAAGTGGATATAAGTGGATAAGATAAAGGAAACATGCTGGGGGGATTCAAATCTCCAATGCACTTGGGACTAAGTTATGTCCCAGAGTGGCTCCAAGGTTATGGGCCTAAGTCTTAGATCTCAGAGCTTTTGCAAGTGATTTTAGTGGAAGTCCTAAAGGGCTTTAGAGGCATTCCAGAGGTGCCTCAGTAGGTCCCAGGTATTGTCTTTGAGCCCATACCCAGTCCACTAGATAAGCTATTCAATCTATCTGTAGTGACATTAGGAGTGAAGAATTTTGTTGACCTGATATTGGGCTTCTCTTATGATCTCAATGGTGGGAGGAGGGTTATTCTTCTGGCTGGGGAAAGGGTCTGAGTTATAGCATTTCAGGAGGCAGACATAAAAGACAAAGTGGATTCCTTTTATTCTGGCAAAGAGGTCAAGTCAGTACACATGAGAGGACACCTTTTAGAGTATTTTGAATGGTCCAAGGTGTTTATAGTCAAGTTTTGGGGAGGGTCACTGGGTCTTGATGTTCCAGCAGTTGAGCCAGATAAGGGAACCTATAGGCTAGTCTGGAGTTGTGTCCTGGCAAGTATCTATATACTTCCAGTAAGCCTAATTAGTAATTCCAATCTTCTACTTGAGGTAGTCCTGTAGGTTTTGGAGATCTTGGGCAGTAGCATGGGCTGTATGAGAGGAGATGTTATGGAGCAAGATGGTGAGTTGGAAGTTATAACTCTTATTTGCAAAGAAGGGGGAAATCCTAATGGCCAAATGCAGGGAATTGTTGTAAGTGAATTTGGAAAGGGGAAGTTCAGTGCACTAGTCATCCTGCAAGTAGCTTATATAGATCTGGAGGTACTGTTTCAGAGTCTGATCAATGTGCTTAGTCTATCTGTCAGTCTTTAGGTGATAGGCCATAGATAGGCTGGACTTGATATCTAGAGCTCAGCACAAGGATTGCCAGAATCATGAGATGAACAAGGTGCCTTAGTCAGAGATGATATCATTGTGCAGGCTGTGCTTTGTGGAGTTCCTTATTATTCCATAGGCAGGGCCAGTTAGTGATGGCATTACCCTTGCTCAGGTCCATGCAGATGCCTCTTGGAGTGACAATGATGCCAAGATACTCAGTTTCCTGAGTGTGGAAGGAGTACATCTTGGGTTTGGCATGGAGGTTGTGCTACTGGAGTTGCTCCAGGATGCACTGGATATGATCCTAGTGCTTCTCAAGGGAGTTGGAGTAAATCAGGATGTCATATAGATACACTACTACAAAAATGTCCTTCATGTCATGGAAGATGTCATTGATGAAGTATTGGAAGGTGGCAGGGGAGTCAGTCATTCTGAAGGGCTTCACAAGATATTTAAAGAGTCTGTATTATGTCTGGAAGGCAGTCTTCCACTTATATCCAGGGGCAATTCATACATTGTTGTACCCAGAGCAGAGGTCAATTTTTGTGTATACTTTTACACTCTGGAGTTGGTCTACAAAGTCTCCAATGAGGGAGAGGAGGTATCAGTTCTTCTTTGTGATCTGGTTCAGTCCTCAATAGTTGACACAGAGGCAGAGTGTGCTGTCCTTCTTCTTAGCAAAGAGGACTGGGGCTCTGGTAGAGGAGAAGAAAGGTCAGATGAAGCCCTTTCCCAACATTTTATCTATGTAGTCTTTGAGGGCCCAGAGCTCAGTTTCCAACATGTTATAGACCTTTTCAAAGGGTGAGGAGGCTCCTTCTTCCAGGTCAATCTGGTGGTCATAGGGTCAGTGTAGAAGGAGTTCCTTAGTGCTTCCTTCTGAGAATACATCTGCAAATTCATAGTATTTGGGAGCCATGACCTTATTCAGAACCTCCTTATTGGACTTGGTGGAGTCTGGGGGTTTCTGGGCTCAGAGCTGTTCAATGGGGGTTATGTACAGCTAGTAGGTCTGGGTCCCATTGTGGAGATTCTGGCAAATGGAGTAGCCCCTATAATATGAGGACTGTGCCCAGAGGTCTCCTCATTCAAGGTCTGAGTGTTTTTTGAGTTGGGGGAAGCATTTTGAGGGGGAAATGGCCCTCTAAACTTGTAATGTTGAGTGGGAAGGAGTTCTAGAGGTAGAGGTTGGGAAAAGCTTTTGGGAGGAGAGGGTGTAGAAGGAGGTATGGTCATGGGAGATGGGTCAGGAGGTAGAGGTCAGGAAAGGCCTATGGGAAGAGAGGGTGTAGAAGGAGCTGTGGTCATAGGAGAGGGTGTGGAAGGGGGAAATGCTGGCATTGGCATCATAGTTTCTCAGGGGGCAGAGTTTGTTGACATTACAGTTCCCTTCCTTGCCTCTAAGGGTTGCTTAGTAAGGGCTGGAGGGGGGAGTTGGGGCTCAGGATGGGGGGATAGTCAGGGTTGAGTTTGTCTTCAATAATAAAGAAGCATTGGGATTGGAGCAATATTCCAGCAGCTAGCTGAGTGCCTTTACTGTCAAATGTCATGCTCATTGCAATGTTGGGGTTGGCTTAATGTAACCAGGGTAACCCAAGGATGATTGGGATGATGGACTGTAGCTGGGTGATCTGGAGGTCAATGGAGAGTTCTAGGCTGTTTGCAAAGCAGATAATGTTGATATGGTGATGGGAGATTGTTCTGGAGGTTGTTGGGTTATTGTTGAAGAGTTGCAGCTTGACCAGGGCATCTAATGCCTTATCTGAGAGACCCAGCTCCTTACTTGGAAAAGTTTCTATGGCTCTACTATCAAAGAGGGCAGCATGGGTGGTGTTTGTGGATTGGAGTATGACATTGGTAATAAAGGAACATGCCAAGGTAGAATATAGTTTGCCAAGACTTTTGGGATTTATAAGGTCCAAGTCAGAGAGGAGGGAAAAAGGAATGGCAGAGATGTCTATGCAATCCAAGGCCATAGTGAGGGTCTCCCAGTTGATGCAGGGGTTGGTAGATCATAACCACAAAAGGCCTAGAATGATGGAGGTGGATTTGTATAGCTGGATGATTAACATTGAGAGCTTCAGTTTCATGCCATTCTTAAAGTGTAGCAGAATGTAGATGTAATTGGTGATTTCTCTGGCAAAGGACAGTCCACCATAAAATAACTGGAGCTAGATGGGGTTGGGCAATCAGATCCAGGAAAGAGATGAGTGGTGGACCCAATCATCATTGACAAAGTTATCTGTAGCACCACTGTCAACCAGGGTGTTGACAGTGTCAGGCCAGGGGAAGGGGATGAGGGAGGTTCAAAGTAGGAAAGATTGAGAGGATCAGGAGAAGAGATAAGCTGTAAGGGTGTCCAGAGCAGGTACCAAAGTGCATATGTGTAAAACATGGTGGAGAAGATGTCAAGGGTTGATTCTATGATTCAGTGCATCTTCCAGGTCAACTAAATCACTGACTTATTTTCCATATATTGGAATTCAAATTTTTCCCCATCAATTGTCCAGAGAACTTATCTAAAGGTGCCCCACTTTAGGCACTCCTAGACAAAGTGCCCAGGCTTGCTATAGAGCAGGCACAGTCCTGCTCAGTGTTGCTGCTTCTTTGTCTCCTTGGAGACAGCTACCTAAGGCCAGTCTGGCTAGTACAACTAGTTAGCCTGCAGCAGTTTGTCCTTAGGGTCCTCATCTGCAGACTCAGAGGTGCTGTTGCCCTGCATGGGTGTGTTGTCCTGGCTATTAGAGTCTGGAGCAATAGCCTGAAGTTAAGTAGGGAGATGTATAGCATTTCCAAGGCCTAGTTAGTCAAGATTTTGAGCTGGAGAGTTGGTCATGGTGGGGTCAGAAGGTTGGGAAGGTCCATTATAGGGCTGCCAGGATTCCTACAAGGGGCAGGAGGGGTAGGTCTGACAGTTAGTCCTGGAGCCAGCAGGGTCTTTCCAGTAGCACTAGTTAATATGGGTAATGAGGCTCTTAAGATCCTTATAGGTGGTCTATTTTGGGGCAAAACAGAGGACCTTATAGATTCATTTGTGGAGAGCTTTGTTGAGCTGGAATCAGAGTACATAGTAGTTTTAGCCAGTTTTGGAGGCCTTCTCCTTAAGTTGGACTATGAATGTCATGAAGCATTCCTCTAGAATCATCCAGAGCAATATAAACTTCCTTTGAGCCTTGGTAATGGTGTTATATACCTTAAACTTTGATGAGAACTCTTATACAAAGACTTTCCAATTAGAAAACAGTAGGTAATGGGAGTTGTACTGGAGAAGGGCCATGTAGTGATCCAGGGCAATCCCTTACAAGTAGGAGAAAGTGAATGCAATGTGGGCCTTGTCTGCAGCAAAGGTGTTTGATTTTTCTTGGAAGGTATTGAGGCATTGTACTAGGAAGGTGCACTATTTCTAGAAATTATAGCTGTAAAAGGGTTCTGGCTTCTGGATATCCAGCTATTTTTTGCATGCTATACCTTTGTAGACTTCATTGGTTTCTACTTGTTCTTTGGAGTTCTAGAGTGGAAATGTGCTTATAGTGGAGTCCTATACTCTAGGGGCCCTCCTTCCAAAGGTCTTTCACTGGGGAGCACTCTTCAACCTAGCTCAGGAGGTAGTCCTCCTGGAACCTATTCTAGGAATCTGCTAGGTTGTCTAAAGAGTTTCTCTGATGGTCCAAAGGGGCCTTCTGGGAGTCTTTGGCCTGAAGAGGACAAGGTGCTACTGCAGGTGCTAGTGCTGATGCTGGAGCCAGGGGATGAGCTGGAAGGAAAGAGTGTTGTTGGATAGGGAGTTGCAGGGGTCAAAATATGGGGGTTGGTCTTGGACTTGGGAATTTTGGGGTGGCAGAGCACTTGTCATGGACCTCTTGCAGAGTTCCTTGTCAATGTAACTGAAGGTATGCTTAGATTGGGCATACCTACCATTCTCTATAGCCAGTACAGCTCAGTGGGCCTTGGTAGCAGCTCCTTGGTTATTCTGGTCTCATGTATAAAAGGTTAGAGTATCTGGGGCTGAGTTAGAGCAAGTTTGAGCCAAGAGTCCTACTGTCCTAGCCATGGGTTGGTTGAACAGTCTACTACAGGGGTTGAGGTTTTAGAATAGGGTGGAGGCCACATCCAAATTGTTCTGGGGTTGGTTTTTGGTGTCCTGGCCAATGGTGGGCTGGCAAGGTGCTGGATCCATCCTTTGTTGCAGGTGAAAGGAGTAGATGGGGTCAGAGAGGTCCTCAAATCTTCCCAGCAATGGCAACATGTAGATCTCTGACCAAGTTGTGCAGTTTGTTTTGCAGAGAGGCATTACTCCAGAGAAGGTTAAGGGCTCATGACAATAGGTTTCCTTGCTTGTAGAGCTCAAAGAATGTTACCAGGCAGTCTGCCCAGACCTTGGTGGTGGCCTCCAAGGTAGGTTGCCCCAGTTTCTCAAAGAAATTCTGGGTCTGTTAGAAGAAGTCTATTTGAGAGAGTCAAAGTTCCTATAGGACTGTATTCTGAAGCAGGGGGTCCTCTCCTATCCAGCACATGTTTCCAAGCCTTATGAGTATAGATGGCATGTGAACAGCTGGAACTCCAATAGGCCTTCTTTGTAGAGGTACAGGGCATACAGTTGAGGCTGGGAGTGGGTAGCCCTTGGTCTCTAGTATGTACCCCACTCCAGCAATGAACAGATCAGTGCTGGCAGGTACCAGAGCATTCTATCCTACATTCAGAGCTCCTGACAAGTCTCCTGAGTATGGTTCTCCATAGGGGTCCTATATAGGGGGAGGTGCCAAGGAATGCCAGTCAGGAGCCAGAATCTGACTTACTAA
>JABCKS010024945.1:0-43769 GCA_018851325.1 Termitomyces sp. DKA19 | reverse complement strand
CATGCAGCCAACACATGTAGCCCTCCAACATGACATGTACCTCCAGATGTAACAGGGGAGCATAGACAAAAACAGTCTAGGAAAGGCCAGCTGGCTCATTCTCCACATTTGTGGGGGGGTCAGGATTTCCATGGCTCTTATAGAATAGTCAGTAGTACCATGTAACATGGCACTATGTGCCATGCATGAATATAAGTTGATTAAAAAAAAAAAAAGGCCAGTAGTTATCAGTAGCAATTGGAATCAACACTATCCAATGTGGAGCAAAGGGGACCAGGAACCAACAGAAAAGATACAAAGACTAGTAGACTGGATGCAGGATAAGGGCTTTAGTATATTGAACACAAAAGGTAAATGCACATACCATGAGCATTGACAGTGAGGTGCCACATTAGTACTAGACCTGATATGGGCAAACTTTGAGGCAATCACACTTGACATAACAAGGGAGTGGGCCATAGACCCAGATCTGGCATGTGGCTTGGATCACTTTGCACTAAAGCAGACAATAGACCACGGCTTGACAGAAATACAAAATGTGACAGAAAACAGACACAATTTCAAGGACACAAAGCCAGATGAATGGAAAGAGGTGTTCAAAAGGGAAATGAACAAAAACATGGAAAGGTGGGAAGCACTACAAGTCCTGGACACTCACTGCTCCCCAAAAGAACTAGACATAGATGTGGAGATGATTACAGAGGCAATGAAGACAGCAACAGGAGAAATAGCAAAGGTACAAAGGCTATCTGACAAAGTGAGACTGTGGTGAACAAAGGTGCTGAGTGAGGCAAATGACAAAAGAGCAGCACTACATGAGGAACAGAGAGCATACAAGACTCAATGGGGGGAACAGAGTGCAGACATCAATAGAAACATCAGAAAAATCACTAACTATTTTAGACAACTATACAAGCACAAAAAAATGAGATGGATCAACAACATGCTAGAAGAATCCATGCCAGAAACAATGTGGGGTCTGAGAGGGTGGTCAAAGGGCACAAGGAATTATCCATCACCTGTGATCAAAAGGCTAAATGGCAAACCAGCAATTGAGCATAAAGATAAATGCAATGCGCTAAGGGATGCACTTTTTAAAACTCCACCAGAACTCAAAAACAATGAAGAACCAGACCTTTTACACCAGTAAACACATGACCTCAGCCACATCAAACTCACATGGGAAGAAGTGAGGGAATCAATATACAGACAAAATGTGAGGAAGGCACTGGGAGTCAGCCAACAACCATTCAACATGGTACAATGGGCATGGGAATCAGAAGGTGAAACAATTTTTGCACTAATGTATCACTGCCTGGAGGCAGGACATTACCCAAAACAATGGTGCAGAGCAGTAGCAGTAGCACTCAGGAAACCAAAGAAACCAGACTATACAGAACCTAGAGCCTACAGGCTCATACAACTACTGGAATGCCTGGGTAAGGTCTTAGAGGGGATTATAGCATGATGGTTAAGCTACATGGTTGGCAAAGGGAATCTGGTCCCACCCACCCAATTTGGTGGCTGCCCCTGCAGCTCCACAACTGATGCACTGATGACACACATAGAGGATATACAGGCAGCAAAGAACCACAGAAAAGTAACATCAGTACTCACATTTGATATTTCAGGCTTCTTTGACAATGTCAACCATGCATGCCTGCTGTGGGAAATGAGACAAAAAGGCATCCCACTACCAATAGTGAAGTGGACAGCATCATTCCTAAGTGACAGACAAGCTGTGGTGTGCTTAGATGGAATCAGAAGTGAAATGAAAACAGTCAGAAACAGTATACCACAAGGATCCCCAGTGTCACCAATATTATCAATAATATATAGGAGCAAGATACTCAAATTAATGGAGGCCAGACAGTCAAAGGTGATCAATGCAGAATGCCCAAGGCCAAGAAGAAACGCCCCCACAGACATAACATTACACATGTACATTGATAACAGCACTCTAATGATATCCTCACCATCACTAGACACAAATGTTCAACAACTGAGGGAGGAATTCATTTTTGTCAATTCATGGCTGATAAAAGTTGGACTTTTGACAGTGCCAGAAAAGACAGAACTGATGCACCACTCATGGTGACTAGACCGCGAATACTCCCCTCCCATCAGACTACCAATGCCAGATGGCACAGAAACAACAATTAAGACAGGCAAAACCATTAGGATACTGGGCCTCCACATAGACAGGAAACTAACCTTCAACCAGCATGTCCAAAAGGTGGCCCAAAAAGCAAAAGACGCGGTCACAGGGACACAGATACTGGCAAACACAGTGCACAGAATCAGCCAGAACCAGCTATGGACAATGTACAAGGCATGCATGGCACCAATACTGACCTATGCAGGCCCAGTGTGGTGGACAGGAAAGAAAATCCACACGGGAAAGCTTGAAAGAGTCCAAAATGAGGCACTTTGGCACATGGCTGGGGCATTCAGGACCATGCCGATTAAAGCACTGGAGATAGACATGGCTATCCCGCCAATTGAACCGACCCTGGACCTAACAGCTGAAGGATATGCCAATAGACTACATGGACTGAAATACACTAACCCAGTGGTACAGAGACTCCCGGAGATATGGCAAAGAGACAGACAGGTAGCAAACCCCCCACCACTACCATCCAGGACATTCACACAGAAAAAGAAGGACATGAGACTAACACAGCTCGAAAGGATCATGAGACTAATGTACAACCCAGTGGAGGGAGAAAACATTGAACCATTCATCACGCCCCTGTGGAGAAAGACAGCAAAAGAACAGGACACTAGGCTAACGATCACAGGAGCACCAAGAAAAGGGAAAAAGGCAGAAGAGGCAAAAAGACACAACGAGAGACTCAAAGGGATATTGAGGGACGGAACAAGGATAGCAGTATACTCCGACAGCTCGATGCAAGAAGAAAACGAGAATACCAAGATCACAGGCTGGGGTATAGTGATTTACCACCTGGATCGCGAAATCTTCGCTGACAGAGGGGGCATGGGACACAAGGCAGAGGTATATGATGCTGAACTCACAGGCATAGCAAAGGCACTTAAGGCGGCCACGGATTACGCTAGTAGACGCAGGCACGTGAAACACATTCATGTATTTGCTGACAATACGGCAGCAGTGACCGCAGCATACAAACCCAAACCGAAACCAGGGCAACTACAAATGATAAGAGTGACGAAGTCAGTAGACGAATTTCTGAAGGGAGAAGGAGACAGAACGGTAAGCATTGAATGGTGCCCGGGACATGAAGATGTGGCCGGCAACGAAAGGGCGGACATGGAGGCCAAGGCAGGAGCCGAAATTTGGGCACCGGACCACACGACGCTAACAAACGCCAAGAGGAAGATGAGAGAAAGAATACTGGAAAGGTGGAAAACACAATGGACCATCAGGCGGATTTGCGGTTGCAAACAGACTACGCCCATGATGGAAACCGAGGGAACACATCGAATGCACAGGTAGAGAGGTATTTGGGAGACTAACACAATGTTGGACAAAACACGCATTCATTGGTGAGTACTACGCTAAATTTGTACCTGACGAATCAACTAGGTGCACATGCAGAACGCGCTTCCAAACGAGGGAACACGTCCTCAAGGAATGCCCGAACTACGACGACCACAGACACATCCTGAAGAAGGTAGATGAGCAGTTGGAACTGGGAATCTTGCTAGGCACGAAAGAGGGCATAGAGGCAACGGCGAAGTTCCTAGCAAAATCCGGGGCCTTCACAAAAACGGGCAAGATACGCGTTCAAAAACTGGAACCAAAGGAAAGCGACGAAGAAAATGATGAGGAAGAGGGAAGGTGGTGGACACGGATGGAAGGAGACACACAGGCAGACTACGGCCTAGTGGAGGGCGAGGGGTGAGGACGAAGGGGAGGAAGGGAGAGGGAAGGAGAGGAGGCGGAGGAGAGAGAGGAAGAAGAACTCACGACGAAGAAGGACACGTAGGACGAGAGGGCGTTGCAAGGAGGTACACACCACGAGGAGTCGCGACACCTCGCGTACGCGAAGAAGTAGGAAGAACAGAGGAAACCGAAACCCCCAACCAATCCAATTTTCCGAACTAACCAACACCACCATGCTCTCCTATACTACTTCGCGACGTAACCCTTGCCTACACACACGCCACCCAAACTCTGCGAGGACAGTTCCAATACCGGACGATACAAAACACAGATACCACCGCAAAGAACACTGCGTTACACAACCGGAGTAGAGTAGTACCATTACTTTACCCACGCCTCTTAGCCCAGTATTGTGGCTTGCCGGCGGCATAAACAGAGCTCATTCATTCATTCATTCATTCAAGAAACTAGTTGCAAGCGCTCGGCATCGTGCTGACCGAAGGGTAGGATCGGGGATCAGGGGCGGAAATATCCGTGGCCGGGTTCGGAGTGTTACCGGCAAGCATTGCTTAGATGTAAAGCAGGTAGAGCAGGGACGGCACGTTAACGGCACATAGTACGGGATTTATCGGGAGGGCTGTATGAACACCGAAAGGATCAATCTGTAGTAAAGTAGCTACGGGGCGTAACCGGCAGGCTTGAAAAGGCTTCGGGCCGGAGTACCTTAGGTCGTGTCCGTAAATCTCGCCTGTACATAGTGCGGCGACTGACATAGGGGAAGGCCCCAACTGGTCGTCTAAAGCTAAATGGAATAAAACAAACAAACAAACAAACAAAAAAGGGCGTATGTCGCGGCCCGTGACCTATGTAACGGACTCATTTACACCTACAGGACAAATTGCACCATTTGTCCTGTCATTCGCTTACTTCGCTTATCGTCTACTTTATATACTATGTCGTGTCACGTAGAAAAGTAGTTTTTTAGCAATACAAGGACTTACACCAGTTCTTGCCGAAAAAACTCTAAGTGTGCCGCTACCTTTGCCATATTCGGCGAGCTACCGTCACAACATGACAGTAGTCCTGGTTCGTCGAGTGCAATTCCGACGTGTTCGATTTTAGGCAAAACGTTACAGTTACAGTTATCTATTATGGATCCGAGGCCACTTGATTTCGGGAATTTCCCAATCGAACGTTCTGCTTCTTAAAGGTCTGGTTGCAACCTCGGTACAACATGACGCACTCACAGCATATGTTTTCCAGCGTGCCTGTATGTTCGGATGGCGAGAGGAACTCATTCCAACACGATGGGAACAGGTGCGATTGTCAACCGGCCCCAACCCTGCCTCAGTGACTTATTTGATTTTCAGTAATACAACAGCGAGGCTAGTTGACTCTGTTGATGTCCTGTAAACTCCCTCTTGATAGGTTTCGTTCAAGGCCCGATGAAATTTACCCCGTGTCGACAATGACTATATGCCGAGCTTCCGACAATAAACATAATTTGAATCCGGACCAACTAGGTAGTCGACTACCGTCTGGACTCAAATGGAGATCGTCTTATTGGTTCACGACGTTCACCGTCATGCTTGGTGAGTTTCGTAATCGTATCGTTTTGTGGAGGGTGCATATCCATCATGGACCAGGAATCCTCGTAGATCTTTTGACCTGTACCATAATCATACCCGTGATGCCTTTTTACCTCGAACAACTTGGTTATCACCGTGTTTCCGCACTCACTGGATGGCTGCTTTCCGCATATGTAAGTTCATCATACTGTCTGCGTCCGAGAAATTTGCCGATGTATAGACGATTTTACTCTAGTCTGCTGGCCTCGTTCTCTGTATGTGATCTTATGGCAGGCAGTTACTTTCCTGATTCTGTTGTGCAGCCACACCGCCCATTGCCGTCCTCTCCGAACAATATAACACTCGCAGAATACCCCTCGTCGTCGGCCTTCTGTTACTTCTAGGTTCGCAAGTCATGCTCATGGAGGCACCAACATATGCAGTCATGTGTGTTGCTAGAGTTCTGCAAGGTATATCGTCAGCCATGGTATGGACTGTTGGCCTTGCACTTATGTAGGTGTTTACCATTTTGGTCTGGTCAATTTGATGGATAAGTCAAATGAAAATCAATCCCAGTTGTGATGCTACGCCTGAAAAATTACTCGGTAGTGAATATCTTTTTTGTGACTCTAAGCATTCATTCTGTTTGCTTATTCCTTGTTTATTATATCCAAGGACAACTTGGAATTGCTATGGGTGGTTTGTCCATCGGGTGAATTTTGAGGTTGATGTTTGATTTTATCAGTCATTGACGTTCTCGCAGGTCGTTAATCGGGCCAGCAGTTGGTGGCGCATTATTTTCTCGATTTGGTTATCGCGGCCCATTTATTTTTCTGATCGCATGGACTGTCGTCGATCTTATTGCCCGACTCCTCATCATTGAGCGTCAAGAGGCCCTTCAGTATGGCATGGACCCACAACAAGTCATCAACAAATTTGGAAATCACGGCAAGGAAACGAGTGGTGATCAGAATTTTGGACTTCGAGACCAATTACCGGTATCTGTCGAGGAACCCCCTACAAGAATGTTGTATGCGCCAGAAGCATCCTGTCCCGACGCTGATAAGAAGCGAAATCCTTTGCATATATCCCTTCTAATTATATTCGTTAAATTGACAAAGTCTTCGAGAGCTTTGGTTGCATTCATTTTAACCTTTGCGTATGGGTATGTTTTTCCTCTGGTCAGGTTATTTCATGCAAAGTTCGGAGCTTATATACAGGGTTGGAAAACTCGTTCAAGAGCCCACTCTCCCGTTACATCTACAAGATGTATGGGGTCTGGATCCGTTCAAAGTTGGTCTCATTTTCCTGGCTTCTGTCGTACCGACACTCTTTGGTAAGGTCTGGATATGCAAGATCGTCGGATTGATATTGACAACTTTACAGCTACACCGCTTGCAGGTTGGTACACCGACAAGAAAGGGCCTGAATGGACCGCTTTCGCATGCCTTATACTAGGCTTGCCTTGGTCAGTGGTACTTATTCTGAGAAAATCGTTGGCTCTGTTCGTTGTTGCTTTTGCACTTCAGAGTGAGTGAATTAATGCGGTGGACCGATTATACTTATAGTTACCTGCTTGTAGGATTTTTTGCATCTGGTATATTGTCGCCTGTAACTTCAGAACTTGCGCACGTCTCTCAAGCAATCGAAGGTGTAGGGTGTGAGTTGTCTCTAGTGTTTGTCGTTCTCGCACCTTCGATAATGGTCATGATAACTAGATGCCCACGTATACGGTGTTTTCAACATTGCCTTCGGGGTAGGAGCCGCAGGTAAATTTTCTGTATCTTCTATGGAATGTAGGTCTGATTTGTTGTTGAAGTGGGCCCACTCGTGGGTGGCCAAGTACGTCGACCTTTTACCTTTTACCGGGACATATGCCTCACTACTGTAGATATACGACAATTTGACCAATGGATGGTTAGCTGTGTGTCTTCTCGTTACCTCACTGATTATCTTGTGTACCCTCTTCTCCGCCTGTCTCGTCGGCTCTGATCCATTAGTGAAGAGAATCTGGAAGCGGCAGCCAGTGCTAGAGGGTAGTTCGGCATATATGCCTCAGATAAGAATTGCGAAATAAGAGGGGTATACATAAATATACTTGAAACTTGCTTGAAACTTGCTTGAAACGTAACAATTTCGGAGTGATCAGATGCACAGCCACGCCGTGGAAGATTTAGCAAGGCACGGATGGCGGAGAACAAATGTACTTACCGACTTGCAACGATCGCTCGTCGACTCAAACCCTCTTTGGTTCCTCCCTTGTCAGTGCCACAGCAGACGCTTGCTTGGCCTAGGATAACTGTGTGTCGTAAGGTGAGCGCAGATCATGTACTTACTATATACCCCTCTGATCTCTATTTCATCGAATATAGTAGGCCTTATCTGCCATTTTGACCCGCCGGAGTCCCCTAAGTCATTATGAACCCCGATTCTTACCCAACGCCGTTTTCTACGACATCACCACAAAGCAACATCAATAGCTTGCCTATTGTCACGACCGATTTCGCAACTGAAAGCAGCCCACGCGACCATACAGAAACTCAGATGGCTCTGCAACGAACCTCTGTTGCTCTTGAAGCCGCTTATAATAGGATACGACAATTGAGGCGCAGTATTTCAGAGGTCACGGATGGTACGACTTCAGGAGAGCGTCAGAGTAGCCCTTCTGTCGACGATGATAACCTCAGTGGCCTTGCGTCTTCTGAGGTCCGAGAACCATCTTCACCTGCTTCGCAACACGACTCATATGTTCCACTGACACCCCACCTTCCAGCGGTAAGACTTCCGGGCTCTTCAAGACGTCGTTTGAACCGAGACCTGCCGCCTCTCAGTACCTCTATATTCGCGCGTGACGCTCCTCCAAGCAATTCAAGTTCCTCTTTGACTTCGCAGGCTCCCTATCCTCATCTCGCTCGGTCTCAGCTTGAGAGCCTATTTCAACGACGACGCGAGTCTTCTTCAGATGACGCGGCAACGACCCTCGGAAGGCGGGTGGCAGCCCGCGAAGCGGCTCGTACTTCAACTATAAGCTCAGGATGGAATAATTCGAGTCCTATGTCGCGTTTCGAAGGCTATTTTGCCCAGCTTATTGCCACTGTAGAACGGGAATTTGACTATCTACGACAGCAACGCTCGGAGCTCTCAAGGACTCTTGCCACTGATAACAGGCCTCCTTTGTCTCGTAGAACAATGGAGCTCCGTAGGCAGCTTACCGCACAAAGTCGTGAGGGCGGCTCACCAACCGCTAGCTCCCTGGTCCCACAACAGGACCTCTTCAGGCGTAGGCTGACGGGAAACGTTTTACAATCACGATCATCAACGACGGCATCCCGGTCTGAACGACTGTCTCTATTGTCCAACTTTTCCTCTGTCCAAAATCTGCCTACCCCTGTTTCAACCGGTTCTTCTCGTCTTGTTCTTTTTGAAGAGCCCAACAGCTATCTACAAGACGCAGACGATTTCGGTGAAAGTAGGAGTGATATATCGTTGAACGAGTATGGCTCAGAAACCGACAGGAGTCATATGGTGCGAAGGAGGTTCTACGCAGACGACCAAGAACATGTCCATCCCATCGGTTTATTAGATGGGTTTGACGAGCCGCTAATTTCGATCGGGCGAGGGGAACGCGGAGTTGAGCGTGGCCAGTCTGAGGTGGTGTCACAACGTCAACGAGGCTGGGGTGTGTACACGTGAAATTGTGCCGTTCGAACATGTACTAATAATATATTCCTTCATCTAGCCCGACTTGATCACGATGGCAACGAGATCCCCTTTGAACAAGAAGAGGAACTTGAGCGTGCGAGGTCGGAATATCGTCGTCGGGCTCGATCCCAGAATACCTTTGCGACAACAACGGATGCTTTGACTACTTCAACATCTCTCATCCCCGAGGACTATGACGGCAGACAACCTCGGGTGCGGCTGAGTAATTTTGGTTCGCGACAATACCATACGATTGTAAATGTGGACTCGAAAAAAAGTCCTGAAAAAGGTCCCGTTGGACCATCGAAGCCGTTCCGTCCCTGTCCGCTGCCTATGCCTCTGGAACATATGACTTGGACCCCGCCGTCCAAGCATCTGAACGTCAATAGAGTCTCGAAGCATGCGAGCTTTGCTGGCAGATGACTAGATCTTTCCTTGCCACGGTTGCTCGGAGAAACCAAAGCATTTCTTGACTCTTTACTACTAGCGCCGATAATCCGATATGTATTCCAACTTGTACATCCTATAAACTGGACATTCCATTCCCTTGTTTTTTTCTTATATATTTATTCAAAAATAAGACCTGAATACTCTGGATGGGCGCGGGAATCGATTTACTGGATCGTCTTCTTCATGCATTTTTGTAATACATACATGTCACGAACACTGAGAAGATATGGATGCATCAGTAGAATCTAGGCCTTTGCAGACTTGACTTGGAGCGGGACCATCATGATTCCGCATCTCCGTTGGAAACAAAGTAAATTTTAACATCAAGCTTTTATGCTTTGACTCTGGGTCTCGTTCTAGTGTCCCAAACCATTAATTCCGAAGCCATACTCGGTCTCAAGTTTATCCTGTGGGTTACGCACCGCCAATCTTGGCCTGTGCCCTCCTAGCACTATATACGTGTCTTTCGTCATCCTTGCGCGATTGTGGGCCACCCCCCTGGCCTTTCTGAGACCGCTTCCTTGCATTTTCAACACTGCGTAAGGGTCACGTCCGGCAGTCCCATTGTTTGTATGAGCAATGAAAGGAGTATATAAATTATTACTGAACGTGGTTTCAACCGAACACAAAGCATGCTCGGAAGCTGGGTTGCTATGTACGTTAGTCCAGGTTTGAATTTTCCTTCCCCACGGCACGGTGGGGGTGGATCCTTTTCCTCAATGGAACTTTGCCGAGAGCTTCCGTGCTGCCTACCCGCCTGCCTGCCTGTGAATGCCTGGTGCACGTCCAAATGCCAGCGATGAGAAAGAGCTGTCTGTCGATACTATGGACCAGTCATCCGATTCGTACAAGCTCGGGGTATCTCGGGTTTCGGATATACACATGGAAGCACCCTGCTTGCTAGTTCGCACGACATCGGTGAAGATGAGCTGTCTGTCGACGTCCGAGCATTCAGCTAGGCTTGAGCAGGTGCGGAGGCGGACCTTCATTGGTAATTATCTCACTCACTCTAGCTCATGAATCCATACGTAAATTCTATATCGTCGAAAAAACTCTAAGTACACGCCGAAGAAACATGTGCGTAAAAAGAATGAAATACATCCCAAGGCACCTAACGTGCATATCGTTGAAGTAATAACGTAAAAACAAGCTCATGACAAATATATAAGAAAACGTGAAATGCGAGCGCTGGGTAAAGGAGTGTAGGGTGTTTGTTACAAGCAAGTGTGTATGTATAAGTAATGTGCGTGTGGTATGTGCATGCAATACGCCAATACTTTCGAAGCAGAAGTCGATGCATGGCCCATGAGACTCGAAGCTTGAAGCTTGAAGATTGAGGATGAAAGAATACACGAGTATGGGTGGTGTTGTCCCGCCATACCAGACCGACCAAAGACCAAGAAACCCGAGCAGTTAGTTCAGTTGCAAGACCCAGCTGTGTGGAAAATAAAAAAAAAGAACAAAAAAAAACACCAAGACCAAGAATAAATCTTTTCCATCCATCCAATCAATACAAACGAAGGGCAAAGCACGATTTTTTTTTTCTTTTCACAAAAAAAAAAAAAAAAAAAGTCAAGGTAGGGCGCTTCCCAAGAAAGGACCAGAAAAAAAAATTCGAGACAAAATCCAAGGGTATGCGGCATCTTCTACTCATCGACATGCTCGCCCACCGCAGCGGCACTGGAGCCGATCCCGATCTTCCCCAGGAACGCACGGAACGCACTGCGCGCGCTCGCGGTGCTCTTGATGCTCCCGAGGCTACGGACGCTGCGCCCGGCGGCGCTGCGGAAGCTCTCGAGCGACGGCGCCGTGTGCAGGGAGCCGACGTACGGTCCACAGCGGGGGACGGCGGCAGGGGCGCTCAGGCCTATGCTTGAAGACGTGGATGTGGGGCTTGTGTTGGCGGTGGAGGGGGCGCTGGAGGGCGCTGTGCGCGGGCGCCGCGAGTGGGGATAGGAGTGGGAATAGGAATGTGCTTTGGTGTGCGTGGGTGTAGAGGGGACGCTTGATGAAGACGGGACGGCACGGTAAGGTGAGCGTGTGCGTGGTTGTTGGTGGTGTTGGAGGGAGATGGGGAATGTGTGTGTTGTGGTGTTTGAGTTTGAGCGCGCACGGATTGTGTGTGTGCTCGTTGTTGGGGTTGCGCCTGTGCCGGACCTCGCTTGGGAGCGCAACGAGACGGAAGAGCGGCTCGCGGACGAATGGAGTGTCGTGGGTGAGATGGAGCGCGTCGTTGTAGTAGTAGTAGTCGTAGTAGTAGTCGCAGTTGGGGGCGACGAGGACGGGGCGGGCGGGGGGAGGGAGCCCAGTGCGAATGGACCCGAGATTGTCGGGCGCGTCGGCAGGGGTGCAGACCTTCGTTTTACTTTTCTTTCAGTTCTATTCGCCGCAGTCCCAGTCCCAGCCCCCGACCCCGACCGTGAGAGGCTCAACAGCCGCTTGAGGCTCTCCGCCCCCTTGCTTCTGCTTCTATCCTCCGTCTCAACCAACGGCGCCACGTCCTCATCTTCGTCCTCATCCTCCTCGATAATCCCTCCAATCCCCTCCCTCTTCGGCGGCACATACTTCTGCCCGATATCCAACTCCAACGGCGCATCGAGGTTGACACCAGGCGCAACTTCAAGTTCGAGACTAAGATCGAGATCCATCGTGTCAATATCGAGCCCCATCTCCCACGCCAACGCGCCCTTGCTCAGTCCCGACGCAAAGTCATCCTCGTCAAGCTCCAGCTCGAGCGTCCCGAAACTGCTCGTGGGCTTCACATTCGCATCTTTTCTCTCCTCCTTCGAGTGCACATCGGCCTCTCTCTCCTCACCACACCCATCCGTCCCGTGCTCGTGCTCATGTTCAGCCTCCGAATCGACCTCGGTCTCATACTCATCCGGATAATGCACCGTCGGCTCCTCGACGAACGTCACGCTTTTCACGGAGCCCGACACGGAGCCGCTCGACGTCCCGCGCGTGAAGAGCGCCGCGATCGAGCGCTGCGGAGGCACGCGCGAGGACGTCGATGCCGAGCGGCTGAGGATCGATTTCGTGGGGGCCGAAGCGGACGGGGAGGACGAGGTGTGGGAGGTGGAGACGGCGGAAGGGGGTTTTGGGGACGCAGGGACGGAGGGAGAGGGGGATGTCGCTGGTGTGGAGTTGGTGTGGGCGGAGGCGGTGGAGTTGGTGGTGGAGTTGGAGGAGGCGGATGAGGCGCGGTTGCGGGCTGGGGAGGACGTGGTGGTGGGAGCAGTAGTGGTGGGCGGGGTCGGGGGCCGCGGGTGCGATAGGATGGAGGAGATTGTGTGCGTTGTCGCTGTTGTTGTTATTGTTGTGTTTGCATGGGAGCTCTGTGTTGCAGTAGAGGACGACAACGAGACAGTGGAGGAGAGGGAGGCGCTGCGTTTGTGCGGAGAATTCGATGCGGCCGGGGGCCGTGGAGGAGGAGGAGGAGGATGATGACGATGAGGAGGAGGAGCTGGAGGTGGACATGGTGAAGGGTGTGTCGTCGAGGAGGTGGTAGTGGCGGTGGCGTTCCGAGGTGCGGCCGCTGCGGAATGTGCGCGCGCGGAGGCCGTGGGGGTGGGGGTGCGCGGTCGACAAAGCGAGCTTCGGCTTGAATGCGGACGGGGGGTGGTTGGTGGCGTCCGGGCTGGGTGCCTGTTGATCGAGAAGCAATCGAGTGAGACATCGTCATCAATGTTTTTTCTGATGGGGCCGACGGGAGGAATGGTTCGCGTACCTTTGTGTTGCTAGCTTCTAGGTTGTTTTCGAGGAAGCTTGTGTTCGAGGTGGCTTCTAACGGCTGGGTGACGATGGCATGAATGGATGAAATAGACAATGGATGAGGGGAGGGGGGGAACATACAGAATCGAATATGGCCTCGCTTGCATGGAGCCACCTAAGCTCGTCGATGGACAGCGTCAGGGACACGTCGTCGTCTCCGACTGTGACGTCTAGATCACGAATCTGGGAAAGCCGGGAATAGACGGGAATAAGGGACTGCTGCATCTGGGATCCGAGGAGAAGGAGGGGGGGTGCGCACCAAAGGGAGTGGGTTAGTCGAGTTCATTTATATAGGGCTGTAAGATTGGATTCGATAGAAGCGTTTAATGAGATTAGTCAAGTGAGATGGGAGCGCCACTTGACTTGTGAGCGGTGGATTTTCCAGTGGAAGGGAGGAAGCTTTTATGGGAAGGGGAAGCAAGGGGGGGCTTAGCAGAGGGAGGGGGGGTCAGTGGTCCTCGGGGCTGGGCTAAAGTAGTTTTTACGCATGAACGCATTTTTACCTTGCGGCTTACACGTGTGGAAGGGGGGAAGTAATTTGATCGGTGATGTGAGAAGAAAGAAGGGGGGCGGTTCATGTTGGGTGCCAGGCGAGGCAGACGGCCCAGGCATGTACCGCGGGTGGCAAGAAGAATTCCTAGAACAGAGCAAGTATGCGAGTCGGATGGGCTGCTCAAAAGATTGATTGTCATTTTTTCAAACAAAGAAATTATTATAGGGCTACGGTATCACGTGACTTGGATGGATTTTTCTATAGGAGGGGGCGGTCGGCGTGGAGACCACTCCAGATGCCACGGATAGACTCGGTGGTGCTCTCCACTGTGCGGCGCTTGAGGGGTTTGATTTTGGCGCCAGAAGAGTCGAGCAGAAGGTGGACTTTTTGGCTGATTTCGGCGAGAGAGAGGCCGTTGAGGGGAATGACCTTGTCCCTGTTGTTCACTGAGGGGGTATGAGGTGATGATGAGCGGCGCATGACAGTTAAAGATTGACGGACCGTAGAAACCGCGGACGATGGGTTCGCGGTGTATGCGCTGCCTGACGACGATTTCGACATGGGGGTTGTCGCGCGCGAGGCTGACGAGACGCGTGAAGAGATAGCTGCGGGTTGTCTCTGACGACGGCCAGCGGTCGCAGCACTCGAAGACGAGCTTGCGTATCTGGGGCAAAAAGGCCGTGTGGCCGTTGGCAGGGAACGAGCGCAACCTGCCTCTGAGGATGGCGGCCATTGATGAGAAGTGCGGAGATTGAAAAAAAATCAGCACTTGCTTTCGCGCGTCATTGACATGGCCCGGGCGACACGCTCAGCAAAGCGCAAGCGCGCTGCCGGCGACGACGGCGACGACGACGACGACCGCAACCCCACCACCGCTGTTGCTGACGACGACGACGACGATGTCGCCTCGCCGCCCCACAAACTGCCCCGCCACGCCGCCAGGGCCATCGCCGCCCAGCACGGCGCCGCCGTGCTCGACATCCTCAGCATGATCGACACGCACGGCCTGCTCGACCGGGTCTTCCCTGTCCACGACATCCCCGGGCGCTCTAGCTCGCTGCGCACGCTGCTCGCCGAGTCGCAGCCCCTCGCAGTGCTGCGCGCTGCCGTCGCCCACCTGCAGCCCATCTCCTCGCTGCCCCGTGCAACGCCCTCAGCCACCGCGGCACAGCAGACGCGCTTCTGCACGCTCGCGGGGGAGCTCCTGAACCAGGCGTCGCAGCACATTGCGCCTCTTCCGCACTCGCTCGACGACATCCTCCCCACGGGGCGCGGGACGAAGCCGCGGCGGCTCAAGTACGCACTCGTGCAGCACCTGCCGGGCCAGGACTACTGGACGTCGCTCAACAACGACGCAGATCTCGCGGACGCACTCACAAGCCTCCCGACCGCCCACGCGGAGCTCGTTGCCATCCTCCCCACGCCTGCCGGGCACTCGGACACGGACGCCGTCCCCACGCTCGCGTCGTACGTGACCACAAGCAACTTGCAGACGATGAAGCCGCTCCCAAAACAACGCAGGGTGACGACGGGCTCGTTTCTTGATTTTGGGCCGTGGGCGAGCTTTGCGCCGACATTTGACCACGACGGCGAGGTCGTGGGGCGCAACGAGCTCGGACTGGTGCTGTATGCGTCGCATGAGCGGCGGACGGGGGCACGTGTGCCGTGTGGATCTGTGGAGGAGGGGCCGGTTGGGAAGCGGGAATCTGTGGATCTGGAGAAAGAGCTGGAGGAGCTGTTCCCGGCGGAAGAGGCTGCTGCTGTGAAGCGGGGGCTTGAGACGCTCGAGTTGGAAAGGGCGGCACAGGAACTGCTGGATAGAAACCGGAGGGCGCTGATGAGGCTTGAGTATCTGCAGGTGGAGCGGATGATTGACGATGGGGAGCGCGGTGTTGACGAGGGCTCGGAGGAGTGGGATACAGGTAATGTTAATAATTCTGTCATTTCTATGATTTACATTCGCCTGCAGCACAAGGAATACTAGAAACACTGACTATCCTTGCCTCACTACGTCCGCGAGGCGGCGCAAGAACGATCATGCCGCCGCCGTCGGTCCTACACAGACTGCACCGGACGCTTGGCACCTGCCCTTCTGTCGGCTGGCATGGCACGCTCCCCGCGACGCGGCCTGCCGCTCTGTCAGACGACACGACGTTTAAAAAATCGTCCCGTGCCGTGGCTCCCGCGCCTGCCGCGACGCCCGCGCCTGTGTCAGCGACAGCGGCGGGGACGAGCGCTGCGCCTGCCGTGACTGCGCCCGTTGCGCTCGCGCCGTACTCGGGCTACACGTACGCGTACGGGCAGCAGGGCGCGACGCAGGCGTACCGGGCTGGGAGCACCAGCGGTGGGGCAGCGGGCACGAACGGATACACGCAGTATGCGCCGCAGTACTATGCGTATGCGGCGGCGCAGCAAGGCCAGGCGCAGGGCTATTACACGGGCCAGCAGCAGGGCTACACGGCTGCGTCGTATTCGACGTGGTACAGTAATCTATATACAAGCGGGAGTGGCAAGAACACGCCGCAGCCGGTGCAGGCGGGGACGTACGGGAGTTTTTTTGGGGCGAGAGGGGCGGGGGTAGGAAACACGGCGGTGGGAAACACGGCGGTGGGAAACACGGCGGCAGTAGGAAACACAGTGTACGGCGTGCGTGGGCCGACAAAGTAGATTGTAAAATAAAAAGTGAATCAGGTCCGATCGTCCGGAAAATAAAAAAAAAGACAAAACAAGGCCTGCGCTGGTCTGCAATGACTCGGGAGTTCACGATCCGCGTCCCTGCGACGTCTGCCAACATCGGCCCCGGCTTCGACGTCGTCGGCCTCTCGCTGTCCCTCTTCCTCACCGTCGCCGTCACCGTCCCCGCGCCCTCGTCGTCGTCGTCGTCGACAACGACGACGGCGTACCAGCACCCGACGATCACCTACGCGGGCGAGGGCGCCGACCAGGTCCCGCTCGATGCGTACAAGAACCTGACGACGCGGGTCGCGCTGTACGTGCTGCGCTGTCACAACATGGCGCGCTTCCCCTCCGGCCTCGTCCTGCACTGCACGAACGAGATCCCCTTCGGCCGCGGGCTCGGCTCCTCCGGCGCCGCCGTCATCGCCGGGGTCCTCCTCGGCGACGCGCTCGGCGCCCTCGGGCTCCCCGTCGAGCGCCTCCTCGACTTTGCCCTCATGGTCGAGCGCCACCCCGACAACGTCACCGCCGCCCTCGTCGGCGGCTTCGTCGGCTCCTACCTCAAGGAGCTCGACGACGACGCCAGCGAGGCCGCCAGCGTGCCCCTCAGCGAGGTCCTGCCCGAGTACCCCCCCGACGCCGGCATCGACTGGGGCCTCAGCCCCCCTGTGCCCCCGCTCGGCATCGGCCATTACGTCCGCTTTGGCTGGGCCCCGTGTGTCAAGGCCCTGGCCATCGTGCCCCGCTTCGAGCTCAGCACCGCCACGGCGCGCGACGTCCTGCCCAAGGCGTACTCCAGGAACGATCTCGTGCGTTTTTCGTTTCTCGTTTCTCCTTCCCGCTGACCCCGCCACGCCCAGGTATTCAACCTCCAGCGCCTGGCAGTCCTCACCACCGCCCTCGCCCAGTCCCCGCCAGACCCAGACCTCATCTACGAGGCAATGAAGGACCGCGTGCACCAGCCCTACCGCAAGACCCTCGTGCGCCTTCCTTTCTCCCACCCCACAACCCCTGCTTGTCGCTCACTGCCTCACAGGTCCCCGGTCTCCCAGAGGTCACCTCCCGCATCACCCCCGCGACCCACCCCGGCCTCCTGGGCATCTGTCTGTCCGGCGCAGGCCCCACCATCCTCGCCCTCGCCACCGCCGGCTTCGACGCCATCGCCGAAGACGCCCGCAAGATCTTCAGCGAACAGGACATCGAAATAGACTGGAAGGTCCTCGACGTCGTCGGTGGGAGTGTCGTAGAAGAGAAGCAGTAGAAAGAAGCTCTAGCTTTTATGACATGTTACAATGATGGTATATTCCGATATCGTTTTGATGTTATCTACTGGTATCATAGAGAAGAAATACACGGGTATCATCCCCCAGCCGTGAGACACACAGCCCGAGTCGCCACCAGCGCCCCCGCGCTGCTATCAATCGGCAAGTCTACAGTAAACAGCACATCGCTCCGGTCTCCATTGAGGTACACCGGCAGATTCACCACGCCCTTCTCCCTCTCTGCCCCCTCCTTCTCCCACCGGATCTGCGACGCACCAAGCCGAACCGTCGTCCCGTCGTTCAAAACAAGCTTCTCCAAAGCCCACGCAGCGCCCTCCAGCACCAGCCCGTCAACAATAAACCCACCAGGATCGTTCACCCGCTCAATATCAAGCCGCAGACTCAGCGTCTCCAGACTCCACTTCCTGCGATGCGCAACCGCCTGCCGCGTCGCCGTGACGTACGCCTCGGGGAAGAACAGCCCTCCCAGCCACACCTCAAAATTGTGCAGGCTTCCCGCTGCACAGTTCGCGATCTCCCCCAGCTGTCCCAGACGCCGCGAGAGGTCCCCGATCCACGCAGAAACCGCCATCGTCTTATGTACCTTGTAGCGCCGCCAGTGGCTTGGGATCGTGCCTAGCGCGGAACGGTCAGAATACAGAAAAGAAAAACAAAAAAGGACGGGGCATTTACCCTTCGTAAGGCTGCTCATGAGCGTCCGCAGATGGTTGGTCTGCTTCAGCTCTCCCTGGCACACTCTGACCACGTCCGAAAGGTCCTTGCGCACTTGTTCCAGCAGTTTCCGTCCTATAGCGCCCTCCCGAGAGAACAGCCGATGAAGTGGATCCGAATCCCCCGTTTGTTGTTTCGGCAGAGTGCTCAATGTCTACAATCAAAGATCAATCCACACATGTAATCCAAAGAAACAAGTCCACCCACCGATGGCAGCTGGTTCAGCCACTCTTTACAACGCTCTAGAAGGGTGCGCATCCATGCCGGCTGCTGAGACGTCTGTGCCTTGGTCGCCGCAGTCGCCACCGCATCCTCATCGTCGTCCGCCAGCATCCGCATCTTACGCAGCTGCCCAAGCAGTTCATTACCTTGTCATCATCAGTCACTCACTCACTCAGGGCACAGGCACCCAGTACATGCATACCTTGTGCAATGGCAATAACACGCTCCGCGGTAGGGGGCAGACTCAGCCACGCGGGAGGTTCACGATCGGGCAGTGCTTGTACCCAGGACAGGAACTGCTCGATCTTCGTCCCATCGGGTACCTCGAGCACCTGGCTCCCACCAGTGCTAGGCACAAGCTCAAAGTCCACATTATATGCTGCCGGCGTGAAAAGCCCGTCCACAAACGCATCCAGGATGCGCTGGTCAAAGTCGCTGTCGATACGACCGCCATACACAGACTCCTTGATCAGCGTGCGCAGCGCGTCCCACGGGATCGTAACCGGGTCAATGTTTGCCCGCCCTTTCGAGACCGAACTGAGCCATGCGTCGATCGTGCCGAATGCGGATGCCATATCGGAGTCATTAAAATCGTATGACTTGCTCCATCCGAGAGGGACATAACGGAGCCGTTCTTGGACAATGGCATGGAACCACGCCAGAAGGAAGTACAGACGGATTTTCTCTGCCGGGCCTTTCGACAGCCGGACAGACGCAATGCTGCGAAGGGAATCCAGAAGGTTGGCCTTGATTCCGGGAGGAGGCTCATTCATGATCAGTCGTGACTGACGCAGGATATTCACTGGAATGGAAGGATTCGCCTCCATAGTCAGGAACAGTCGGAAGTTTCGATGAGGATTGAGTGTTTGTAACTTCTTCTCGAGCTGGCCAAGCCACGAAGGTGCCAAGTGGACGTTCTTCAGTAGTACCCACGATCCTTGTCTAGACGCAGCAGCAATCGCCTGATCAGCAAGCGTAAACCCTTCCTCAGAGCCCATGGCAACTGATGTAGAACGGGCCCCAGTATTCTGAATGAGGTTCTCGACTTTGTAGCTAGCATCATACCCCGGAACGGAAATCAAGGCGACAGGGGTAGAAGGTGGAACCTCATCAGCCACCATCCCGCCAAGTTCGAAGATTGACTCTATCGAAAGATCTTTTTGGAATACCGTCCGCACGAATAACGCCGTGGATTGAAGAAGTCGGTCTGGACGGAAACATTTGATGATGAGTAAGTTGCGAAGAGCTTCAACAGCAGCTGGAATTGGGCATATTAGAGAAGGCAATTTCGGGTGCAACAAGACCTACGAGTACTTGGTTCCCAGGGTGTAGTAGGTATTGATGTCTCGGGGGTGTTTGACTCCAAAAAGGGGATCCAATTATCACCGTATTCCGTGATGTGAGCAAGAACGGGTTTGAAAATGGACTGTTTGGCAAAGTTTCCGAGGCGAAGCTGTTGCTCTGGTGTCAAGAAAGGAATCTGAGAGACCGTGTCCGCGGCGCCGACAATGCCATCGCCACTCTCGAGTAGGAACTCCAATTCATCGCCAATGTCTTCCACTCCACGCAGTTTCACTTGAGCTAAAAGTACCGCAAGCATGACATGATCACGGTAGAGCAATGCACGAGATGTCCTCTTGTAGACGACGAGGAACAGATCATTGAGCAATATATCTCGGCGCCGCGTGTAATCCGTCTCGTTGCTAAGGTTGGGATTGTGATGCAAAATGTAGTCAAAGATATCAAGGAAGAAACGAAGCGAGAACTGATAGAAGTGGTTCACCAGGTTAAGCTGCTCCAGCACGAAGAACACTGAACTGCACGCTTGAGCAAGAGGAAGATATTCACCCGTGACTTGCTCCACTTCTTTCATGACAATATCAGTCTCTTCGACCTTCCGAGTAATTTCGGCCGCCTCTCGTTTAAGAGTCTCTAGGGTGTCGATAACCTTGTCATCATCGAGGATGTTGCCAGTAGACTCGTTAAGCGCTTGTAAAAGGAGCTTCTCAAGCATGCGAAGGCGAAGGCGAAATTCACCTTGGACCTTCATGAGGTCCGTTCTCTTGCGTTCCGTGTCTGGCCGTTCCACTTTCAGTACTTGGTCAAGTGATTGGCTTTGGAGACTGCTGCGTGTCATAGTAAAATTGACAAAGGTCACTCTACTGCAAATGTCCGGGGAAAATTCGACCGAAGGATCTCTGGTCGAGAGGAACATTGTGAACGCTGGCGAAAAATCGATATCCTGACTGCCCAAACGGATTAAGACACGCCCACCGGTGCGTCGGATTTCTTTGTTGAGTACTGCATTCAGAATCGGATCGAGATGTTCAACATCTTGTATCAACAGCGGATTTCCGAATCGGAGGGCACTTTCTAGCACCTTCAAGAAAGCCTCGTCGAGGAAACTTGTGACCGTAATCTTCCTGTCTTTGTATTCATTTAACAAGAAAGTGGTGGCTTGACCAGTAGGGTCAATAATGAGAGGGTAGCGATTGAATCGCTTGAGCATAATGGCATTCTCTGTCGTCAGGTTATCAGATGGCAAGGACTTTGACTGCCAGCCAAGACGGTCATCCGCAGTTGACAAGTATTCGGTGAAAGCGAGCTCGGGCTTAAACTTGATGTTGGCTTCTGTCAAATGTGCTGACCATTCCTGCCACATGACTTCACGATAATGTTGATCAAAGAATCCACCATAGGCCAAAAATGCAGCAGAGAGCAAGACATCTCCCACGATGGTGCTCATTTCCGTGTCAAATGTGCGGCTGCCGGCCTCCCAACGCTCCCTCTCTGAGGACAAACTTTCCAGAAGCTTCATGCTACGATCAACTTTGCTTTGGACACGCTCCATCTCCGACTTGATTGCCTGGGTCTGGCTAATGAGCAAGGCATACTCGTCCTTGTAGCGAGCAATCTTGGCCTCAAGCTCCCCGATCATGGCTATGATAGCGGCAGCCTGCTTCTTCGTCGTTTCAGCTTGGTTTTCCAACGATTGTACCTCGTTCCGTAGAGGTTCCACTTTGTCTAGAATCTCGGAGAAACGCACTTGGGCCAATGCCCACTTCACGAGCGGACCGCAGGCTTTGCTGGCAAAGTTGACAGTCTCATAATTATAATTCGGCCGACTCATGTAGTCCCTCCTCATCGTGTCCCGTAGTTGCTTTGTCATTTTGGTAGTATCAAAGTTGACAATTCTCAAGATGAAGTCATCCCGACGAATGATTCCCTGGATTGTGCGCCAGCTGTCAATCTTGTGGCCAAGGATTGTACAAACGGATTCCATGGCTAATTTGACGACCTCTGGTGGATTGGCCATAACACGGACTTCTTGGAGGTATTGCCTCTTGATGTTGCTAACGGCTGCTTGAGCTTCAACGACGGCGGGTTCGGCGTCAGCAAGGTCGGCCATGACAACCGCGCGACGTTCTTGAATATTACGCTCTTGCTCAACCAAGGCAGCCTGAATCTCGATGGAGGCAGCCTTTTTTTGTTCGGCCTCTTGCTGGTCAGCGACCATACGTTTGAGTTTGTCATTTGCCTCGGCGTCCTTTGCTTCAAGTTGCGACCGTTTGATAGCAAGACTCTTGCGAAGCTCCTCAACTTGAGCCACAGTGTCTTTTAATTTATCAAGACCAACGTGAAGATGACGCTGCTGTTCTTCCAATTCATCGCGTTTCTCGGTGTACAGCCGCACGTAATGATTGATACTGGAAAAAGTCATTTAAACATACCCAAGCAACGCTCAAGGACAATAACTTACAAGTCAAGATAATGGCGAGGCGTGACATAATTGTAGCGACCTTGACGGCGACTTAGACGTTGATTGATTTGGTGTAGAGAAGAGTGGACATAAACCAGGGCATTGACCACAGCTATTCGATGAAGTGGCGGCATAGAAAGGCCGCGGTAGGCAATTGGGAAATACGCAGGGGGACTATACGAGGGCAGGTCAAGGTCGAGTGTATGTGTAAACTCCGCGCCGACTTGGTAAAAGGCTTGGTCGGACCAGTCACCAAACCAGTCCAATACACAACGGTTAAAAAGTGCTGGAGAAGTAGCGGCACGCGAGGCCAAACCGTTCTCGGGAGGGTTCATCGTGAAGACGACATGTAGATTCTTTGCCACCTGTTGGGTAAACCAACGATATAGTTCCTCTGGAGAGTCCAGCATCAGACCATCACGCTGAGAACCTTCTTTGCAAGCAGTCATCAGAGCTGCATGTTCATCACCCTCAAATAGACCCGGAACTTCAGCGTTGGCCAGGAGAGTGTTCATCCGCTCCAGGAAGCCTGAATCAAGGACATTGGATTCATCCATGATAAAGCAAATTTTTTCGCCTTTGCAACCCGCTCGTCGGAGAACAGTTCGTAGGTCCTCATCAAAATCTTCACCTGTATACTTATTTGAAACTTTGATCTGGAATATACTGAGACCATTCATCCAAGCCACGAATCTGGACAGAGTTGTCTTTGGAACAGGGTGAATAGAGATTTCCGAAGACACTAGAAAACAAAATCCTAACCTTGCCGCTTCCGCTAACACCAATGAGGAGTAGATGGCCTTGAACCTGACGGAAGACACGGTCAATCCTTAGAACATGATCAAGTACGTCATTGAACAAGACAAGAGGAACATCCAACTCTTCTTCATAGAATACACGAAGACGAGCTTTCGTATATTCACGAAGTGCTTCACGGTCCACCGGAATGTAATTTTTGGATGTCCAGTTTGAAAAAAGTATAGGACGGCCAAGGGCCTCATCCTTGTTGATAGTGGGAAAATGCTGCATTGCAAATCCATCGATGTTTTCATCGGTCCACTGTTTTTCCTCCTCTGCTACCAAACGATCTTGGAAAAGCCGTAAAGCCTCGTGAGCCCAGACTCGGACAAGTCCCTCGACAGACAGCATCTCAAGAGGACGGATGGCTTCGTAGATACCACGGACCCACCGTGTAAGTTCACGTGGACTGTACACATAGTGTGCTTGAATATCCGTCGTGAACTGCTTCTGGGATGCCAGATAGAAAGCAACCATGGCATCTGTCAAAGGATCCGCATATGCACGGAGGTTGGGAACAACCTTCAGAACAGCTCGGTTATATGTTCCATAGATTTGCTTCAGGGAAACTTCACCAGGGTAGTCCACCATAACAAGGGGAGCATGTCGCAGGAAGCGATGACTGAGAGGAACACGACCTGGATCAGTCGGAGGGTTACATGCACCCACAAACTGTATACGCTCTAATTTAACCCACGCCATATCGCTTGTACGCCAATACCCTCCGCATTCGACGAGTTGTCGGATAAAAGATATGACTCGTTGTGTGCCATACTTGTCCGCAGCAGGCAAGTTAATCTCATCGCAGAAGACAACAAGCCAACGGCCAATTTGAACGGGGGCAAGGATAACTCCGTTGGGAGTTTTTCGGTATTCACAGTATTGCTCAAAGGTCTTTAAAATGAGCTCTGGAGTCGTGGCGCTAGAGAAGTTGAGGCCAACAACTTCCATATCGGGAAGTTTGCGAAGAGCACTGAATAATGTCATGGTTTTCCCTGAACCAGGTGGTCCACACAGCATAAGAGGTTTATGCTCTGACAACCATGAGTACAAGACTTCTTCGTGTCGGACAGTATCCATGGTTGGAACGACCACGTCGGCCGCAGTCACAGCATGAGCTTCAATCTCAATAGACGGGACTTTCGATTGCCATGCAGACCACTCTCCGTTGGAAACTTGGACATCATAGTCGATGAGAGAGCTACCAGGTGGCAGGGGAGGAAGATCGATTCCAGTCTGTTTGCAGAGGTAGTCACCCATCTCAGCGCGCAGATCCAGCTTTGCGTCACCAGAGAAAGCCCAAATGATGCTGACAAGTAATCGTTTTGTGACATATTGTTCAACGCATTCCAGGGAAAGAGGGAAATCAGAGTGTTGGATATTGTACTCGATGACATTGCAAACTGTTTTGTTGAGTAAAGAAAACAAAGTGTTGAGGGCGCGCGTGGTTGTGAAATCCATAATGTGTTCAATAGCGTCGGCAAATTTCAGTGCTGAGCTAACCAGATCATCATCCGTAAAATACCGTTCTAGAATGGATGCAATCTGTTGTTGGGTGGTGAGATTTGCAGAAGTATCGGTCTCTGAAGCGTCATTACGACGACCGAGAGCATCAACATCTTCGTCATCAGCGTCCAGTGGGATTGAGGCAAGAGTCGACAAGTAATTACGGTACACCATGGATGGGTCGACGACATCTTCACTGAACCAGATCATACCGCAGCGACTGACAGTAGCAAGGGTGGCATATTTAAGATGCTCGACTTCAAACATAATTCGAACATTTGGAGGGAGATTAAGACGCTCTCCATTCGGCAACGTTAGAAGTTTGTTGTCATCCAAGACACTGAAATGATGGTCAGAGACGATACTATATGCCAACAGTTCTACCAACTTGCCTATTAAGATTCTCTACCCACTCCGGGTCGACATCACCATCGAAGATGATCCAATGTCGTTTTCCACTTTCCCCGCGTACATCGTCCACAATCTTTCGGAGAATGTGTGTAAACAGTCCATCATTCCATTCGCGAGTTGTTTGATCTAGCGTTCCGTAGAGAGCATCTTTGTGCATAGCTTTAGGGTCAATGACATAAGATACGCCTTCTACACCATCCAGTCGCTCCAGCGCCGCCAGAAGAACTTGCCACGCATTCGTTTTCCCACTTCCAGAAGGCCCTACCATCATCAGACCATGCTGGATTTTCTGGATTTGATAGAGCTGCAGGATTTTGGAAACCCAGCGTTCGCCATCTACCAACCGGCGCTCTTTGCACACCTCAAGGATTTTCTCACGTAATGCATCCAAGTCAACAGGTACATAATCAACGCCAGGGAAGACGTCTGCCAGTAGACTGAAAATCGTCCCCATCAGCACGATAGTCTTAATTATATTAAGACACTTGCCTGGTGAGAAGAGGAACATCATCGGCTACTAACTTGGGAACGATGGTCTCAGTGACGCTTTGAATCAGTATTATTTGTTCTGAGATACTGTCCGAAAGGCCCGCAACGTCCTCATCGTCACCCTCTGCTCGAGTGAGGAGACGTTCGCGCTTGAGGATACCAGCGCTAGCTAAAACTGCCTTCAATGCCCGTAATCCAAAATCATAATGGGGCTGAGGTGACAATTGTTCATCACAAAGATTGAAGAACGGAACGATTTTTGAGGCGAGGGATTCCGCGGTTCGGAAACCTTGCGAAAATAGCATCACTTGAGCAATAAGCTCTCTGTCTGGACGTGTCATTGCCATCCTGGGCCCAAAAATTCACCAATAAAATTGTTAGATACATTGTGGATGACTCACGGTCTGAAAAGCTTGGTCAAATTGGGTGGTAATTGAGAACGTCCCGCATAATTAGGATTAGTTGTAATGAAGATACCTAGCCATGGTGATCAGAGAAATTCATGCACAATATAGAATGGCATACCAATGTTTTTATTGATCTTGAGGCTCTTCCCAACAAGTTCGATCTCAGTATTGGGGTTTTTAACCAATGACGCGAGGCCTTGTTGGATGCTTTGTACTTGCTGAGATACTGCACTTAGAATACGCTCCTCAAGACGATTGAACTCATCGAAGCAACCCCAAGCTCCAACTTGACAGAGACCGACGAAAATGCGCCCCATCGCCTGAAAATCGAAGGTTTCATCACAACAAAAGACAAGGACAAACCTTCCTAGTTGGACACCAAGGGCTTTGACAGACTCCGTTTTACCTAGAAAGAACCTATGAGTTGGTGATAAAATATCATACGAGAAACTTAACCTGTCCCAGCTGGTCCGAAAGGTGCTCCGCCTAATTGAGTGTTCAAAGCTTGTGTCAGGGTGAGATACACTCTGTCAGTGAGGGGCGTCTGAACAAGACGGTCCGGAACCCCCAAGTATTCCCACCCATAAGGGAAAGAAGCATCCGCAACCTTGATAGCTAAGCGTTCCATTGGGTCCGACGCGTTTTGGTCGAGGTAGAATCGCATCTGGTATAGCCACGTAAAATGTTGTGTATCAGTTACGCGCTGTTGAACGAGCTCTCGAACGACGTCTCGCTGGTGAACCAATTCTGTGATAAGGTGTTCGCACTTCCGGCGCGTGACAGGATTTAGTTCTTGCAGGACAATATCTGCTAATAGGTCCAATGCTTGATGCACCGTATCGAGAGGACAATCTGGTAACTGGCCAGCTTCTAAACAGCTTTCCACGGAAGCTGTCCAAGCAACCTGAATGGCTAGTGTGACTAACTGTGCAGGAAATGTTTCCATCCAAGGCATCAATACATCCATAGTCAGTTTGTCACTTGTTCCATAGAAGACTTGGAGCTTGGTAACAGCCTGAACCAATAGATCGGAGAGTGATAAGCGCATCATGGACTCAAGTTTGGCCAACCAATCGTTGATCTTACTGTAGTCCTTCAAAAGGATCGCTTCGGAAAAGAGAACTTCTTCTCCTTCCCTAGATGCCATTCCTCGAATCTCCGTCAGGTCCTCATCCAGTATAATTGTGGAGATACCAGCAAACATCTTTTTTAGATGTTTCATGATGCGGAGAATATCTTTACTGTTTCCGATGATCTCCAGGAGATCTTCATCGCCGACGAAGTAGAAGCGAGGGAAAGACGACCGCTCTCGCTCCAAATATTCGCCCAGTGCCTTTTGAATCTTGTGTAACAGGTCCGCTAGGCGTTCCAAACTCTTTTGAATACCCTGAATGTTCATGACGTCAAGCACAAAAGGAGATTTGTACACTCGTTTCATCACAGTCAAAAACTCGAGATTGATCGCCGAAAATCGCGAACTTTCCGTCGGGAGCAGATGCTTGATGTCGGCGCTGCCAGAAAAGATACCTTCAAGGTAGACCCATTGTCGTTGTACGTCGATCCAGACATCTACATTGACATTAGTAACAACTTACTTTCATTCATAATGAGGCACTCACCAAAAAGTACGTGGATTCTGTTGAGTTTTTCTTCCCACGAGCTAGCCTGGCCAAACAGTTGTTAAAAGTTATGAAATAAAGACAAGTCATACTTACTTCTTCTTCAAAGACTGAATGACAAAGGCAAACCAACTCAATTGACCTGAGTAGGAATCATTGAAAACACTGACCTTTGTAATATGGTGACAGTTTCATCGCTGCGAGCGAGTTTAAATTTTCACTGCACTTATTGAACAGATCATCCCATCCTCTATAAAGATATAAAAGGCCGGGACATAGTCAAAGATGAGAAACGAACCTGATGAGTCTGCATTTGTTCTGGTAATTGACAAGATCCAAGGTGTAGCTTGTCCAAATCTCCTTTACTTGCTTGATGTATTCCTCGAGCGCCATCTAGACGTGTTTATCTAAGTAAATAGAGAGGAAGACGGCGATAGAGTATACCTCTCCTTGGGCTTGTATAATGACATCTTTGATCAAACTTTCGTTCCTCTTCAGATCCATGTCATAGACATGGCCGAGAGTCATGCTACACATAGGTGAGGCTGTTAATATTGTGGTATCATGAAATACCTACAGAGGCAGAGCGATTTGGGAAGGAAGGCGCAAAGCCTTGAATAACTGCTTCCAATGCCTGTCTTTCAGGGCTGCCGACTTCAACTCCGAGACGATCGTGTTCGACTTCAGAAGGCCTTTCAGCACATCTTGCACATACTCAAACGCAGCGTACTGCCTCATCCTTGTCGGCATCTCTTTCGTGGAGGTCAGAAGTCCATCTATCTGTTGTCTTAGCTTTCTGGGTTGGACAGTGGCCCAAGAAAGTTCTCGCAGCTCCGAAATTTGGCTCCAAATGCCAGAAAGGGCGGTCCATACAGCCTTTAGGTCGCGCAACTCTTCAAAGATCGGTTCAAGACGCGCATGACGTGTCAGTTCGAGATCGAGCGCTTCCTTGGCCCTGCAAACGAGGTCATACTCTTCCTGAACGCGGTTGAGTTTCCCCTCAAAGACATTTATAGTGTTCATGGCCGTGTCTGCACGCATGCTGCCTTGGACGGGGCGAGTTTGTTCCCATTCTTGCAAGACATCAGCGATCTTGTTCTCTATTATTTTGTCCTCCGCAACAATCTTCAGTTGTAAGCCCGCTAAAGATAACAGATACATTACAGGGGAGTAATTTTTTTCAGAAATCAATACACACCGAGTTGCTCTTGTATAGAGTCGTTCTTCCGCTTCAATATCTCGTTGTAAGCACTCCATTCCCCTCGTAATTGATCGCTATAGAGCCAGTCATCCGGAAACTGATAACGGAAACGTTCAAGAGTCTTCTCTCCATTAGCACAGAGGTCAATCATCGGGCCCCATGTTTTAGTTTTCTTCTTCAAGTCTTGCACAAATGTGATAAACGTCACTGCAGCTGCAGTTGACGAATTTGCAGGAGCAAAGACCTTCGAACTTCATCAGACAATTGATTTTCGTGGAGAGATAGTGATATATACCTCCATGCTAGGCAGAGTATCGACTAGTGCCGTCTTCTGTATATCGACGCGTCGCCTTTGCTTCACAAGGTTGGGGGGTCAATATCACCACGTGGTAAATGGTATAACCCTAACCCTATACATGGACACATTGGCACTTTCGACTCAAAAACGATCCACGTCGTTGCTCACGTTTTCGCCATCCTTCTATACTCATCATGTCAGGACGCCAGCAACGTGTGATGGTTCAGCCCATCGTAAAGTGGTTTTACCACAGAGAATGGCACATTGCTAACCGATTCTTCCATCCAGAACGTGATCTTCAAAAATCTACAACAAGTCAGTTCTTCGTGGTATTTGCCGCCCCCTCACCCAATCGTATCTTCTAGAAAACGAAAATTTCGATATGGTTATACGATAATATCGAGATGCGAATCGAGGGACGCATAATCGTAAGGAATCTCTCTACCTGAACGTTCCGTGCTGAAATCAATTGGCAGGGTTTTGACGAATTCATGAATGTTGTGTTAGACGAAGCTGCAGAAGTGTATGTTAAAGACGCCAAACCGCGAAGAGAATTAGGTTTGTTGTTCAGTTGACTACTGTTCTCTTGCCCTCGTCGTTATTCACATCGTTATAGGCCGTATACTTCTCAAAGGCGATAATATTACACTCATACAACAGGTTGTATGATCTCAACATCTGTATTGACCTATATAGCTCTCTTCGCACGGGCTCACTCCACTGTATGATCTTACATGATTTCTTCGATTCTACAAATTATAAATCGGCAGGAGACGAGCGAGATTGAGGGACTGCCGGCAGAGTGGACATTCAGACTAAAAAAATCAATGTTGAGAACTCGTAGCGTGTTGTAGGATCTCACCTTTTCTCTTCCCCATCCAACAATGCAGCTCCAACAAAACAAATGGCCGCATTCTGTAGAACAACTATCTGTCCTCTCCTCCAAACAAAGAGTGCAATTTCTCGAGACTCTGATTGCCTCAGGTATGGAAGTCACGTCCAGCATCGTTCTCTCGTCTTCCTCGGCTGGTCTAGCCGGTTCACCTTCCGGGTTTGCGGGGCCGAGAAACAAAGAAACTGGTCTTTCGTCAAGATAAGCTTCCTTTGATTCCGACACCATGGTGAGCTTCTTCTTTTCCTTACCACTGGTGGATATATTATGCAGATCAACTCGACTTTGAATGCTTGTGATTAGACGGTGCAAGAGTCGAACAAGGATAAGCATCCCCAGCAGGGAATATGAGGGTGCCCGCGTATGCGGATTTTCGGGAATTGAAGACAACTGCCCATATCATGATGAGCAGTAAGAATGCATAAGGCTCGGACATACATAGTTGATCCCAAGCAATCTCTTTATAATGTCATGGTACTTGCCTCTAAGATAGAAAATCGCGAGGTTCAGTTCAAAAAGGAAGCCAATGCCAGTCGGCAATGCTTTCAGTATTCTTTTAATCCGTGTATCTTGTCCTCGTAAGAGAGGTAGGCTGCTGAGTCTACTGAGTGCGTACGTAGACAAAGCCGACAGGAGCACAAGACTCGTACGCGTTCGAGAAGAAGGCGGTGTGTGTAGAGAAGACTGCCAGATATCTGTATATTCTTCTCCGAGAGTTTGCATGGCTGTAAAAAATCGGGTAGCACAGAGACATCAGCAGTTGTAGTAATGTCATTGAGTCACCTCGTCCAGTGGTTATCCCATGATATGCCAACTTGACAAGAAGTTCAACTTCCTTATCCCACCTGGTCAACCATCTTGTCCCTGTCAATGGGTTAGTCTGATTTTGAGTCCTAAATGCTGCAAATACCTCACCAAGCCAAGACCGAAGCACACTTTCTGTCTGATCTCTCAACGACGAAACGTGGTATAAATCCCGCTGATTCGCTCGGACTGCAAATTCCACTTTGAGCTACCAATTCCGATGGTGTGCCCCATGACCTACTGATCTGAGCTTGTTGAGCAGGAGGAAAAGACAGTGGAGACATCATTATATATGATGTCAAGCGTGCCGTCGCTCTTGCACGGAACGGACTTGTTGCCGCGTGACCTGTTTTTTCCTCCACCATCTTCTTGCTGTTCGAAAGCTTGACAATAATGGCTGCTCCTGTTCCTCACGGTCAAGGAGGACCATCCATTTGGCAAAAGAGTATGTATACCAATCACATATCATGTTGAAACATTCTGAATCGTCTTGCGGTCAATAGTGAAGTAAGGGTTACTCTTTGGCGAGCGTGGAAAGCTTCTAATGGCGTCCTTCAGAATGGGAGCCCTTATGGGTGGTGGAGTCGGTCTTACAATCGGGTTCATATTTGGCTCCTGGAGCATCATCAGGTCAATCTATATCCCGTTCAATTACGCGATCCTTTCTCAAGGCTCTGTTTAGAGGAGGTGCAGGGCCTCGAGGAGCCATGGCTACGCTCTCACAGTACATGTTAAGCAGTGCCGCAACGTTCTCTTTCTTCCTTGCCATCGGATCGGTAGGACTACCTCCAAATTCTTTTGCGAAACGTTTTTACAACTCATTTCTTTCCAGGTAATACGTACCGAACCGTTTTATGCTTCTCCCCATTTGGTTGGACCAGCAGTAAATGTTCGCACAAAATATGAGGGCTTCCAGCTCATGAAAGCCCGCTGGGAAGCTGAGAGACGACGTTAAACTCGATCTGGTGGCCCTTCGTATCACTGGATAACCACTACACCTTTGACATTATCTCCTATACTTCATGTTATATTCTAACAGTTTAGGCTCGTTATGACATATTTCTCTCCTACTTGACTCGTAGACCTGCACTAAACCGATGTTGAGACCCCTCGACAAGTTAATGCAAGATACCATGAGTTATCGGTAATTCCAGTTCATTGTACCAAGCTCTCATATGTGCTATTCGATATGGAATATGTTCATCGTTCTGTTTTGGCATGGTGCAAATTTACCCAATGTCGAAACTCGAGCTCAAGCGATAAAATTAGATGTATACACAAGTGCGTAACATGCCTTACGAACCATTATTAACCATTCTAGAATTTAGCCCTCACTCATGCTCCTTAGATGGGACTCCATGCTAATTACCTCTACTCGCCATGTATCGGTCATGGGCCAATGTAAAATGCCACCTGCAGGCCACAGGAAGGTCCTTGTCTGACCTTTCGAAGGCATTATATATTACTTGAGAGTTGAGATCATCGTTTCGAAATTGAGTAGTCTAACAAAACTCGCGCGTAGCCTATGAAGAGCCTCACCGGACAGAATTATTTCGCTTTGAGTAGCCGTCGCCTCTCGTAAATTTGATTTTGAGAAAGTGATTGAAAAATATTTCGGCCCGTACTGATCCGGTCCAGGCCCGCATCCCCGGAAAGTTATCCTGAATACTTACGGATTGTCAATCTCTCTCATATTAAATTGGAATGGCTCCTGTGGTTCTCACTGTCGATGCTGTGTGTATTGTCTTGATATCATCACAGCCTCTACGGTCCCGTTGACGCCACATCCACAAACCGCCAGATCCTATTCGATATGGATGGGTACGTGGATTTTTTAGGCGTGGCCATACACGAAGCAATTATTGTTATCTTCATTGACTTATTGATCATTTGTCAAAGTCACACTCACATTTCCCTTATAGAACTCTGATCGATTCTACTCCTGGTGTCTTATCTGCCTGGGGTATTTTTGCGAATGACTATACCCTCGGTGATTCTGCAAAAATTGTTCATGAGGCGCATGGAAGGCGACTCTACGATACGTTAAAGGAATATTGTCGAATTACCGAGGAGACAAAGCTACTTGTATGGCTGCCACTTATCTGTGTTGCTCTTCGTCCTTGAGTTCCTTCAATAGGCTGAGATCGATCGTTTCGAAGACGAGGTGATAGCAGGAGGGCCGACGGCTTTGCCAGGTGCTATCGCCCTCCTGAGACAGGTAATGACTCTATCATTTGTTTTTTTTTTTTTCATTTTGAACATGTGCACGTAGCTTGACCAGCCCGATAAACATGCTTGGAATATAGTAACTTCAGGTAAACTGATCTCAGAGTTATCCAAGACAAATACTTAGGTTCTTGACACCGTTTAATTTCACCAGCGTCGAATAAATATGCTCCGCGCGCCCTGAAGGCGGCGGGAATACCTATCCCTGCTGGCTTGGTAACATCTAATGACGTGACGGCAGGTAAACCCCACGCAGCGCCTTATCTTGCTGGTGCCGCCAAATGTGGCGTAGATCCTGAAAACTGGAAGTAGTTTTTATTCTTTTTATTGGTATCAATCTAAGCAAGGTCACTGTAGGCCTCGTAGTCGAAGATGCCATCTCTGGTGTAAAGTCAGGTCGGTCAGCAGGTGCCAAAACCCTCGCTGTGTGTACTTCGACACCTCGGGAAGTCCTTGCATCTGATGCTTCCCCGGACTACATCATCGATGATCTAACTCAGTAAGCTGCCTCATCCCTGAATTTTCACATTCTAGCATCAATCTCGCTTTGTAGGGTTTCGGCAAGGTACACTCAGGATGGCAAGATAAAGATTACATTGGAGCTGTGAGGTAGCACTGACAAATAAAGTTTCATACCGGTTTCACACTGGGTCTGTCCATATGCAGCACGTATCACAGAAGTTGATTCCGTGACGGCCTTGCCTTGACAACTTTGTCAGGTTTAAAAAACGCGATGGGTTCGATAAAATTCTCTTAATGTAGATTGAACGTTCGACACTGCATCACCCTGACGGAATTGAAGATGATGTCAATTTTGGCCCATATGACAATATGTATAAGTGAACTTGAAGACTGGCCTTCTGATGTCCCGGAGTCAGATATCTCCCTCGGCAATAATCACGATAGTCCTCGAAAGAAGGCAATGATAATGGAAGACATGTACAATCTGTATGTCTTTTCGTAGATTTGCCTACTTTGAGAACTATCTCTTCGAAATCCAAAACTCTGTACAAAAACTTGTGCATGCTGCCAGCATAATGTTCTAGAAAGGGCTCATGATTACATATAATGTGAGATCAGATCCAACACCTTGGTGAACTTATTTATGATAAGATTTCTTGGAACCTTAATACATACAAAAATACGTGACGATCAATGCGAGTCAAGATGACCTGAAACTCGAGATCCCTCTATTTCGAGGGCGCCTCCTCAAGAGGAGGAGGGCCATTGTCATCATCAGAATCGTCATCGTCGCCTTCAGCAGAAGGATTGTTCTCTTTCATTTGCGCCATCATCTGGAAGGAAACAGTTAGATTTATGAAAGAGAAAACGAATATGATGTACTTTTTCGAAGTCCATGCCACCGGGCATAGAGCCACCCATGCCGCCCATGCCACCCATGCCGCCCATGCCGCCCATGCCACCCAGTCCTCCATCGAAGTCGTCGCCATCATCAGGAATCGTTGCACCCTCTTGTTCGTCCTCATCGACCCATTTGGAGAAATCAGTCTTGAGAAACGAGTTCTTGACTTTTTCTTTGGTTAGACGAGGCCAGTACTCTTCCTGCTTAACCTTCTTGCGGATGACGGCAGAAAAAGAACGAGTGGTAAGTTTCTTGGTCGAAAGCTAGAGTGTGATACATGTGGGTTTGCAACCGACTTTTTCCCTGAAGAAAAGAAAGATAAGCCACTGACCTCAGGAGAAACTTCAGCATAGAAGTCAAGCTTGAATTCATATGCTTTGTCCGGTAATCCGCGGCCAGCACTGAACTATGGTGAGTTCAAGCTTTTTTTAGCATTGAAGAAACTACTGACTCTCCAGTCTTGGCTTTGAAAGAGATCGATGAAGAAGTAAGCTCAAAATCAAGGGACTTCTCTTGAATATCAGGGAGGTTGATGGTCAAGTAGATGATGTTCTTGGTTCAGATTGGTGTGAGAGGGACACAGACGCGGCAAGGGGCAGAAATCACCTTTGCATCATCAGTTGCCGAGCTGCGTTGAGCCCAAAGCACCTCTGGATGAGTTGTCATTGGAATGGATGAGTAGATCGATAGCGAGCGAACAGAAAAAACGCGGGTTAAAAGCGTAACATGAATCGCGTAGAAAGGTCCAGAAAGAGGACGAATACGTAAGCAGCCGGACCGATGATATCCTAAAATGGTTCCGGCTGCCGGTCTACTGCACAAACGTGGTCCTTTCCTTCCTACTTATATTGTGTTATTTCTTTTCAGTGGATCATTGATGTGGTATGTTGTAAAAAAACTCATGAGCTGCTAGTTCCCCTCATCGTTCGCGTTTTCCAGGTGTACGCGCTGGTTTCTTCCCCTGCTGTTGCTGCCCTTGCCGACGGCGTCGCCTTACTTTCTGATGTTGTTCTTGTTCTCGTTAATGATGCACGCAAAACCTTGGTTCGTTGTGAAGTTTGTAACCGAGCGATGCCCATTGATCCTGATTTGACAGCTTCTATTGCATCGTTTTGCTCACGACCCTTTTTGTTTCTTCCTGTTACTGGCAACCTTTCCCGCTTGATAGTCCCCTCTCGGCACCATGGGCGGAGAGCATCACGACGTTTGCGGAAGCGTTGAACAGTTCTCTCGGCTCGAATTACTCTCAGCCACTCCCAAATGCCATACAGGCCGTTGACCGATGTTGGTGCGATTTTTCTGCCGGAGGATTCTTTGAGCCCTTCAACGTCACGCATTGGGAGTATGTCAGCGTCCAGCGCCTGAGGGATGATCTCCAACGTAAACAAACGAGTGAAGGGGCGGCGTTGGAGACGAAGGAAAGCGTGAATGACACGCACATCTCACTCAAGTCGACTGCCATCGGCTCCTTCAACCTCACGATGCCTCGGACGGCCGCTTCTGGCCCACCATCCTCGGGGATTCTTTTGAAATCTACAGGCCGAGACTTACGTTCCATCTTTCGCCTATTTCATTATGCCTTCAAAGGCGATTCCAATATGAACTTGACCTCCCCGGTACTGGTGCCCGAACCTCAACCATCTCCCCTTGACATTCACAATACATCTTCTCGGCCATCATCACAAACTGAGGATAAACAACCCCTCTTCCGCCGAGAATATGACCTGCGTCCTTATGGCCTAGCAATTCTTGTGGACTTCGGTTGGACATGATGACTTGCGCATGAGTCTTACCTTAGCAAGGTCAAAAGTTCATGTTGACGACATTTTCCACCGCCCTGCGTATCAGGTTTTGGCGGAGTGACGGATATCATGACAATACTCTGGAAACGGATCACAGTGATATAATACCTTGTATTTCATTACTTACCCTTAATAATGCTGTATCAATATGTTATAGAGTATTTTGGTGTTCAACTAGTGCTCCTTCTAGTCTATCGTTTCAAATTAGGGTCATGATGAAATCATTATCCAGGCCGTGAGAAATGGGCCAGGTTGAATTCGGCAGTAGTCGGTTTTGATCCAGAATTTTCTGACTGTCGCGCCGTAACGCTTACAACTTCAATCCGTTCTTTCATGGCCGCTGACCCCACTGGCTGGCGCCATGATGAAAAGAAACGAAATGTTCGCCCATTTCCAGACCCTCTTGCAATGGATGTCAACCATTCCGGCCCAAGCAAATTAGAGATCGTACAGAATGCTTTACTGGCTCCGTTCCACCACAGGAAGAAAGATTCAGCAAAAATACTATCTGGCTGTACGTTCATGTTTACTCTCATTATTCTCTCGTGTCTTTACACACACCGAATCGTCAATCCCTCAGTGGCTCCTGTAATTATGACGCCTCGCATGATAAACTCTACAATCACGGTCGCCTCTCGACCTCGCGTGTCCGTCGGCGGCTCCAATATGGGAAGAACACGTTTGGATTTCGCGACACTTGGTAGAGCACCCCTCCGAATGAGTTTAGGGTCGCGTCGGATAACTTCACGAGACCTGCAGATTGTGGAGGCTACGGAGGAGCTGTTGGACGTAGAGGTCCCTGAACCGGATGAATCTGCGTCTAAGGTTAGTTTATTACGTGGATTCAACGCCACAATTCCCAGTGCCGACCAGAGTCGGACTAGAAGGCGGCAAATGAGGAATGTAGAGACGCCCAAGATAGGCTTGAAGAAGTTAGGCATGAGTGCTAGGGGCTTACTAACGGAAGAAGATGACCATGAAGGCCAGAGCGTCACTAGTGAGGATGATGTTGTCGTTGTCACAGCATCGGACTCTGGAAAAAAGGGGAAAAGACGGGGAAGGGAGAGTCTAAGTACGCAGAAGATTCTTGGAAAGGAAGAACTCTCTCGCCAGACACAAGAAATCCAACGAGACAAAGAAAATTTGCACGTCCGGAGGGTCAGTCCGATGCGTCTTGTTTTGTCCTTATAAATTTTGAACCATCTCGTAGAGTCTCATCCATAACGAAATTGCTGAGATCACAAACAAGATTGCTGCCTTGGACAGCATTCGCGCTAAACTTGAACAAGACTTATTGAAGTTGCAGGAGGATGAGCTTGAGTTGGATGATGAATGTGAGTCGGATTTCAAGCATTCTCGCTACGTTCTAAGTACCTTTTCAGTGGTCGGTGTCAAAGAAAGATTGGAGTTCGAAGAAGCAGCTAGCCGCACAAAGCAGACGAAAACAACTGCCCAACCTCTACATCTTCCACCAAGTACACGTAGACGCAAAGGTTTATCATCTGTAATGGTATCATGCGTCGGGTTTATTTACATATCATATATAGGGCCTGCATTCCTTCCCTCTGAACACGACGAACTTCCACCAGGAGTAGCTTTTATGGCAAGTCAACACGCAAGAATACTCTGTGGCGTTGGCTGATGACGATTAATGACAGACTCTAGAAAGCCATACGACGCCCATCACAGCCCTCGACTTTTCCGAGCCCTATGGCACTCTTGTCAGTGCCTCACAAGAGGATGCTCAACCCCGTGTCTGGGATCTTTTCTCCGGAACGGAGATCGGACGACTCCGTGGTCATGTCGGAGCTGTGAAGTGCGTTCAGGTTGAAGACCATGTTTGTCTGACGGGTGGTGAAGATGGCAATGTAAGATTGTGGGATTTGAGAAGAGTGGATGACGAACATGATGGATGGGGTACCGGAGCATTTGTCAGTCTTAGTGACGTTGCAGAGGAAGATGAATCCCAGGGGGACCCCGAGCTTGAGGGTGTACCCAATGGCATAAGAGAGGGTGCATCAGAAGATCTGTCAGTGAAGAATGAAGCTTGTGCAAGATTACTAGAGGGGCATACTAAAGCTGTAACCGCATTGTATTTCGAGGATGAATGTCTAGTAAGTATCGTTTCGAACTTTTCATAGTTATTGAACTGACGTGTCTTCAAAGGTAACGGGCGCGTCTGACAAGACTCTACGTCAATGGGATCTCAATACTGGGCAGTGTGTCATGACAATGGACATTCTCTGGGCAATATCTCATCCACCTAAGTCTGGTGCAGCGACGAATTCCTATGGATTCGGAATGCCGGCGTCGACTACTGGTGCATATGCTGATGATAGTTGGGGTATGTATGAGGACTTCGTAGGCGGAGTCCAGTTCTGGGGCTATGGACTTGTCAGTGGGAGTGGCGATGGGGCGGTCAGAATGTGGGATAGTGCGCTGATTTCTTTTGTTATTTTCGATTGTCAAGGAACTCATCATGTATTCAGTGCGTACAGGTCAGGCCCATCGCACCCTACTAGGACATACAGCTCCTATCACCTGCCTCCAATTTGACGAAATACATATTGCTAGTGGAAGCCTTGATAAAAGCATACGCGTAAGCCTTCTTTCCGTTAGTCTATGTTTCTTTCTCTGATAAAGGATCAGATCTGGGACCTTCGTAGTGGACGAAGCTTTGAAACGATCAGCTATGACCATGCCGTGACCAGTCTTCAATTTGATACTCGAAAAATCATTGCCGCTACTGGTGAAAACGGTGTCAAGGTAGTCAGGTTCTCCTTTTGACTCTAATATTATACTAAGTCAATGCATGTAGATTTTTAATCGAACCAGCGCGCAGCACTCGACATTGCTTACAAATGGACATACCAAACCTATAGAAAAGCTTCGTTATATGGATCGTTATCTAGTGACTGGTGGATGCGACACGCTATTGAAAATATGGTCTCTTTAGTACAACGGATTACTACTTCCCGTTTGATCGTGCTCATTTGCTATTGAAATCAGACACTTGCAAAACCAACAGAATGTTTTAGAAAGCATGAAAGACTTTAGCCGATTTGAATCCGAAAACTGGGTTCTCAACTTCCGAATTCTCTTTGTCCACTCGAAGACACTTTCTCCTTTGGCTGATCAAGAAAGTAGCTTCTCTACACATACGAAAGTGAATACAAGTGGTAGGATGGACATATACAAACCCAACATGGTAACAGGCAGAGTACAATCAGTCCATATATCAGCAGACCTCAACATGGGGCATTGCTCAACAGGTCTGGGACATGTAAATAGTGAGGGAACATGAGAAGCATCAGATTAGGGTTGAACATGTTCATTCTTCTCAATCCCCCTCACATTGTGTTGGTTCTGACTTCCCTTTGCAAAAGGGAAGCCGATAGATGATAAAGCAAGTCAAATGGTGGATCCGGTTAACAAGACGCCATCACAAGGACGTCTGCACAGTGTCCGCAGAATTTGGAATGAAAAGGAATAGGCGCTTTGCGAAATCTGGTCCATTTTTCGACAAAGTCAGGATCTAAGTCTTGCCATTGGTCGAATATATTATATTGTGGGGGATAGGAGGGAAGGGGTAGTGCTTGACATCCTATCCTATCTTTTCTAATTCAGGTGTTAGGGGTTGAACTTGCTCCTCAAAGAATGCCAAGGTTTCTGATGCTGTGAAACTTCTCGGAATGTTTCTCATGTCATCACTACTAGAAATAGGCACAAAAATAATAAGTATGACTTATGAGAAGTGCTTGTAGTAGTTGGGACTTTGATAGTTGGCTTGTACTAGTTTTTTAGTCCCATCAGAGAGATGAGGTAGTGGGTGGCTCACAGCAAAGGTTTAATAAATAGACATATGGTGGTTTTGGATAATGGGATGGGGACAATGTCAATATTTCTATCATAGACTTGTTCCTTGATATAATGGTGACAAATATCAATATATTTTGCACATGTATGTCCCTTAATTGATTTTGGCTAGGCAATAGGTGAGTGATTATCAGCATGAAGTATGGCATGGAGAGGTTGTGGCATGTCTACTACCTCAATAAGGAAATCATGCATCTATAAAGCTTGCAGTCCTCCTCATGTCAAGACCATATATTCTGCCTTGGTTGTTCAGGGCTACTGTCAGTTTCTGCTTGGAACACTATGAAATGGCTCCCTCAGCCATCATGAACACATAATCTAAGGTTGAACAGTATGTGTCAAAGTCTCCCCCATAATTGGTGTCTACATAGCTAGTCAGTTTTGATGTTCTACCAAGCTTCTTTAAGTAGGTAAACTTATAGCCCAGTATACCCTTCATATACCTGAGCATATAGATCAGAGTGTTCCAGTATACTGGGCCAGAGTTGGACTGGAAATAGGTCTGGGCATTGATAAGCTCCAGCTGTCACCAAGTACTATTACCAACATCTTTGACTTCATTTTATCTTAAGCAGCACCTAACTAGGTCATAGCATGGGACTTCATGGATAATAGTCCATGTAAAAGAAAGTGTTAGTAAGAAAATGAAATAAATGGTAAGAAAGTGAAACAAATGGAGATAGCTATATAAAAAGGAAATTCAAATGCAACAAAGCAGGAATGTTATGTCCATTTAAAATGTAATCAAGGAAAGAATGTTACAAAGTAGTATGTGAATGAAAGACAAACAAGGTTATGTCCAGAGCCACTATCACCAGAAAGTGTAACTGAGCCATAAGCCTTGGCTAAGTCTGTTTTGACCTAAGGGCTAGATCCTATGTGATAGGTCATGTGATTGGTGCATCACATATATGAAAACCAATCAGAAATGATGAAGTCCTATAATATAGTGAAGTCAGATGCTATACAAGATTAGATAAATTCAGAGATGTCAGTAATGGTGCTTAGTGACTGCTGACATTTATCATTCTCCCCTAGACTAAAATATTAACTATTCTTAGTCAACAAGGTCTCATAATGGCCAAGGTGATCTATGTGTGGCAAGGATGAAGTATAAAAGTGACTGGCAATTAGTTGAACTTTGTCAAATTCCCCACTTAACACCTATTACACACAATCACAATCTCATTGCTATGTTTCTGGGCCTCTTAGAACAAAACCAAAACATGTAATGACCTAGTTCTTCCTTCTCAAGGCAGGCCAGTTTCTGACAGCTACTTATATCCAGCTAGTGACCAACTCTGGGCTGGTAGTCACCACTATTTTTTAGACTTAGTTGCAGTAGTCTGCAATGGCAGAAAGCAGAGTGGAGTGGCTAAAGAGGGATGTAGTGAATAAAGAGTACAGAGAGCTTTATAAGAAGTATAAGGAGGAGGGCTGGGTACAGGAATTTGACATTTATTGTGTAAGTGCTTCTAGTTCCTTTAGCTTAGCAACATTGCTAACTATTTGCTAGGCCCCTTCCCTATCATTATTAGAATACCTGCTAGAGGACTTGTTTGAAGAAATGACAGTAAGTAATAGTAATATTACTTGTAGCAGTAACATCACTGAGGTAAACTTAGTTTTTTAACTGCTGATAAGACCCATCTGTTGCTGAGTACAATTACTGACATCTCCAACTATCTTTTCTGGACAGCACATGACCTGGGAATCAGCACAAGACTTTGCACAAGACCTTAGCAACCACAAGATTTTTTGGATCATGAGCACTTATCATGTAGAGCCTAGACCATGGATCTAGAACAACCTCACTGAGAACCCCCTTAGTGACATTGGCTAGTGACAACTCTTAGCAATATAGGCACTTCTCTTTCAAAATGCACATATTATATGGACATGTAACTTCTTGGACCCTTAATTTTTCTTGTCTTGATTAGTAACATACCTGAATGGCATCTACACTTCAGATACTGACATTCAGTATGATCTTTATTTTCATTCTGACACATATTATACACTTTTGACATTGAGTACTTATATTTGGTTACCATCTTGACACCCAGTATGCATTTTGACAGATGCCATTACCTGCAGTGACCATCTTTCTTTTTAGACTACATTACTTACAAACAGTATAAATACCCCCTGTACATACCTAGTAAACAACAGAGAAACTTCCAAGTACTTTGCCCTCAGTATCTCCCTCAGCTTCAGAGCTCATTCTCATTTTTCCTTGTCATCATTAACAGCTTAGTGACAAGCCTTAGTGACCTTATCCTTGATTTAGCATGGTACCAAGTATGGGTGCCTTATAGTGTCTTAGTGATGCTAGCAACTATGGCTAGCAACTAGTTTTTGTATCTGTCCCCCAGCTTGTTTATGTTTGACTTACATGCTTGCCCCCTTTCCTCCTTATTGCTAGGCCCTCATGGATCTTAGCAACTTATTCATAGTGATCTTTTGCTTACTCTACTGACCTTCCCACCTTATATCACTTAGTCTCCCTCCTTCTCTACCTCACTTCTCTTAGCAACAACTTTGTCTTTTTCCTTCATCCCTTTTAGCAACTTAGCAACCTTTCATTAGCATCTAGCAACTGAGGCTAGCATTAGCAACTTCCTTCACTTGCACACTTTTTGACCCCTACCTTACAGCTCTTATTCTCTGGGACAATTACCAACTTGCTCTCACACATTATTCCTGTTGTCAGCTACTCTATTCTGGTTGCCAGTGCATTCTAGGTTTCTTTTTGGTTTCCTGCACAGCAGCTAGGCAGCATGGGAGCACATCATTTTGGAGCCCACCACAAGAGTGTTAGGTAATCATTCTGTCAGAAACCAGAGGTCAAGCAAAACATTACTTGGAATCCACTGCCAAGTTATCCAATTCTTTGCTATTAACTCCCTCTAGTACTTCACCAACTACCCAGCCCACTAGCCAACAAATTAGAAGCTGCTAAAAACCTCCTCAATGTTAGTAAACTTCTTAGTGACTTCCCAGGAGCATTTGTAGAGAGCTTTCTTAGCACTCCCTTATCACTGCTATCTACTACTGACTTGTCTGTTTTCTTCCCAGAAAATCATTCAACTCCCACTTTGCCTACCAACAAACATATTCCCCTTCCACCAACAATACTGACAATTGCTATAAATAATGATTCTGTTGCTCACTATGGTCAAATGCCTTCTTGTAACAACATAACTGCTCCTAAATAGGATGAAAGTCACCCTAGGGAGCTCCCTCAGTACTTTAAAGAATTGGAGTATCTCTTTGCTGACTGTGGTATTACTGATGATACCCAGAAAAAGGAATACATGGCCTGCTACATCTCTTATGACACAGCAGAAACTTGGCTTGGCTTATCAGAATTTGGTGACAACCTAGCAATTGGCAACAATGTCCCCCAGCCTTACACTTATCAAGAATGGAAAGTGGCAGTACTTAGATTGTATCCTGGAGCTGATGCTAGTGCATGATATACTCTTGGCAACCTTGAGCAACTTGTCAACCAGACCTTCAATAGCAGTTTAGTGACTTTGGGACAGTTTTCCAATTACTACTGGGATTTCCAAT